>VZTM01033736.1:0-26018 GCA_013400555.1 Jacana jacana | reverse complement strand
CCCCCCCATTCACAGCCAGCACTCCATAACTCCATTGTGTAGGGGCTTCTGTGCAGCCAGCTACATCCAGGCCATTGTGCCCAGGGGACAGAACCACCAAGACTTGGTCTCATCTCTTTTGGGGGTTTTATTCATGGCTGTGTGCTGTGTTTTTTGGGCAGACACAATTGGACTGTGTACTCAGGCCCAATCAGCTATGGTGCCTCCAGGTGGTGCTCCTCATTCCCCACCATGGTAGACTTTGGATGGAGAACCACAACTCTAACAGTGGGTTCTTAATTGACATTTAAATTAGACAACAGCGTCTGTTATCAACACAACTTGCAAGAGATTTTCTTTCCATGGTGTGTTTGGCTGCACAGTTCACCACCTGGTTAGGCTAATGGGGAGTGGTATAGTCATCAAAGCATCTCTGGCAGCTCGTCTTTGCACCTCATGAAAGAGACTATCCAGATGGAGAGGACCTGGAAAGTTTGGCTGAGAGCATGAGTTCCAGCTTGCCTGTTTGGGGGATGTCTGGAGCCTCGAGCTGTGTGGAGCCACAGGTGGGAAGGAGAAACCAGTTGGGACCTGAAGACTGGGCTCAGACTCAAATACATCTAGTGCTCTACAGAGACATTTAGACAGGACAACCTTCAGTCTTGTATTATGGGATTTGGTGTTACCCAACTACAAAGCCATCCCTACCCATCCATGACAGACTGGCCTTCTTCTGCCTGGGGAACGAGGATTTTAACATCCACCTGGACCTAAAACTGCATCCCTCAAATGACCTTCAAAGCTGTTTACATCTTTACCCCTTTCTCCCTTGGTTCAACAGTGGGCAAGACTGTCGTTACACATGGTTCGTGTTGAGAGCATGGACAGCACCCATTTCTCCTGACTCCCAGTTTAATTCCTTCAGATGAGAAATTATGGTTGTGGGTTTCCCCATTCAGCCCTGGTAGACAGCTGGGGGTCAGCCCCGTATCCAGCAAATGCAACACATCATTCCAATTTCACCTATGGGGCCACAGCAGTAATGCCAGTTTTTGCCCCAAAAGAGCCAAGAGAAACATAGCAGCCCCCAGGCAGCACCATCCAGAGGAGGGCACTGCTGGCTCCTTCATTTTGTACACCTTCCTTCCCTTGATAGAAGGAAGGTCTACCCTGACCTTTCCAGCTCTAGCAGCTCACAGCAGGGCAGCAGTCCCTCTCCAAACTTCCTTGTCTCTGCCAGGCTGAAGTTGTTCAAGGCCACAGCATCCATGCCAAGAAGGTGATAGATCTCCAGCATGAGTCCTGAGGCTGCAAAGTGTTTAGCAACACAGAGCTGGTTAAAGTTATGGAGTTTTGCAGCCTGGGGTGGGAGCCACAGGAAAATAAGCACCTGTAACTTAAAAAAAAAAAAAGAAAAAAGGAAGAAAGAAAGAAAGAAAGGAAGGAAGGAAGGAAGGAAGGGAGGGAGGGAGGGGGGGGGGGAGGGAGACCAAACAATGAAAAGCTCATCTGCTCAGGTAACACGTTTTATGGAAATAGCCCCTGATCCTTATTACCAGCTGAGCTCTGTTACACACGGGCTGTGGGGACATATGTAGGTGTTACAATTGGGATTTAACTTTCTAAATCAACTGATTCTTGTGGCTTTGGGTGTTGGTTCAGGTTGGGACAGACATAGAAGTAACACTACCAATTAATAAATTGGCCTGTGAACAGAACTGGCTTGACNAAAGAAAGAAAGAAAGAAAGAAAGAAAGAAAGAAAGAAAGAAAGAAAGAAAGAAAGAAAGAAAGAAAGAAAGAAAGAAAGAAAGAAAGAAAGAAAGAAAGAAAGAAAGAAAGAAAGAAAGGAGAGGAAAGAAATGAAGCAGATCCTCTTTCTCTACTCAGTGGATCCCTTGTTGGACTGGCTGCAGTCAAATGGGACCCCAGGGACTCCTCTTGAGTTCTCTTCTGCAGAGAGATTCTCCAGTCTGAGAATTATTTCTGTAGAAATAGTCTAGTATTTTGGGGCTTATTTTGGCGATTTGGTTTGGTTTGGGTTGGCTTGTTTGGTTGGTTTGTTTTATGCTTTGTTTTTCAGTGAAATTGCTTATTTTCAATGCCCTCGCCTTTCCTTGAATAAAACAAAATTCGATTTTTAGTCAGAAAAATACTACTTTTTCCCCCCTGTGTTTTTTCTTTTTTTCCCCAGAGACTTATTCCTCTCAAGGAAAGAAAAAAAATTAACCGTACCAAACCCCAAGCTCTCTCTTCCCCAGATCCTTTGTTTTCCTTTTTCTCACAGAAGTGGCATCCTCTGAGCAGCTCCCCCGGCAGAGTGATTTCACTCCTGTTGGAGCCATTTCATTTCAAGATCTCAAGGCTCTTTGAGGTCCCTGGACTGCAGCTGCAGAACTGGTTAAGTGTTTTCTACACTGATCAGAGATGGAGCAAAATGTCAGCTATAGTGAGGGCTGAAGCTACGGGACTTTCCCTGGGGAACGGCAGCAGAAAGCATCAAAGTTCTTGGGCATGCGGTGAGGAGGAGGTAGAGATGGAAATGGGAGCAGAGATGCTTGGCTCCCCACATCAGGATTTCTTTCTTAAAAGCTCTGGAGAGCAAAACACCTTGAGTGAGCAAGAGCCTTCCTGCTCCCTTCACCAGACACCTTTATTTACAGAGAAGATAATTTTCAAAGCCTTCAGTTGCAGAAAAACCTCCTAAACAAGAGTCTCTCAGCTATTGCACATACATTCTGGTCATGAGTGAGGTGAAGGTGTCTCTGTCCTGGGATTTCTTTCTGCTTTGGCTGGGCAACACTTAGGCCAGCATGGTGTAGTGATAATGATAGTCTCACACAGACTGTGGAGTTGGGCTGCAGATTTCCAGAGCTTTCTAACCAGCATCACAACAACTTTAGACCTCAGCTATGAACTGGTTGCTCTTGTAATAAGTGCTTGTCATGAAGAAGGTTGCTCTCTGAAAGCCAATCTCATGTGGTACCTCCAAATCAACCTTTGTTGAAACTTGACCTCCAGTATGTTGCTAGAGCAGAGATTTCCAGCCTCGTCTTGGGAGGAAGCACCTGAGCCTACATTCTCTGACAGTCAATGGTTGTCAAGCATCCAAGTGCTTCCCTGTGTTTCTGGGGGAATGCTGCTGCTTCTGGTTGTTGTGGGTTTTCTTGTGGAGATCACAAAGACCATAGCCAAATGGGCAGTGTGTTACTGGAAGGGGAATGCCAGAAAGTGCTTTCTGCCATGCCAGAAAGTTCAGCCTTGCTGGTCTGACAGCTGATAAAATCACCACTATTCTGCACAACCTGGGCAAGTGTTGTGGCTGAGATCATATTAAAAAAATGCCATGTGATCACCCGGTATTTATTTGCATTAGAAGAAACTGTTGACTGATTATGTGATGTAAAAGCCTTCTCTGTACGTGAAGGTTCACCTGCATCAGTACTTGCACAACGAGATCCCACTATTGCACTGGTCTTGAAGTGAAAATATTGAGAGAGTTTGTTCCTCCTCGTTAAGTGGAATAATTTGAGCCCGTGTGAGGCCCCTTCATACTCACACAGAGCTGTGGATGGGAGAGGACCTTCTCCAAGCTGCTGCAGGGGACTGGAAGGGGATCCCAAGGCTGGGTTGGCACTGCAAAGCTGGGTTGATTCCATCTGTTACAAAGGGGGGACACTTTCTATCTCCAGTCCATGACAACATCTGCCCTCTCAGTTTGAAGCAACATGAACAAGCCAAAAGATTCTGGTTTATGTCATCCAGAGAGATGGTTTCCTATTCTGGCAGAAACATCCCTGCTGGTATAAGCTGTCTCCTTCTGTATCATCACAGGGCAAACAAAGCCTCAGCAGTGCTGGCAAGCCACAACCTGGTGCATTGCCCAGGTCTTCCCATAAATCAAGGGAGGTTCCGGCATCTCCAGCTGTGGGTGCTGAAAGCCTGGCATGTGGGCTGAGGTGCTCCAGCGTGGTGGCTTGGCCATGCTATGTAGGTCAGGTCTGAGCTGTGTGGGGGACACCAGCAATAAAAGCTGGTCCTAACCGTATGGCATTCCAGTCTGGTGCCTGCTCATCGTAAGTGAAAAAATGCACATTAAAGGACCACCTTCCTTCTTGCAGCTAATGAGAAGAACAAGTAGTGGGTTTTTGTTCATCAGTCCTTCAAACCACACGGCTTCCACAGGTGAGAAGAGGGCATGTTTCTCTCATAGCAGCTTGAACATCATTAGTGCTGGCCAAGACCTTAATCTAAAATTTATGAGCTGAAAAAAAAAAGTATGTGAGTGAACAATATTGTTCTTTTTCCCTGTGTTTCCTTCACTTCTTGACTGAACAACCTCAGGAGAGGCAGCAATGGTGACAGTGCTGATGAGGAATCCAACAGGCAGTGGCCAATAGTTCTTGACAAAGCCAGGCGTTACCAGGTTTTCCAACTCATTTCTAGACTAGAGAAGCTTGCTTATACATCCTTGGCTGGCTATCCATAATGAAGGAAGAAAAGGTCCCATTCACAATCCCAAAGCAGTGGGCTAGGTCTAGTAAAGATAAAATTGAGCTCAATAAACTGCCACCAGGAGGGCTAAATTTCCACTGAAATGAGCAGATCAGTAGTTATCCTGATTGAAAGTGCCATTTCTGTCCACATCCAGATTCAGGGATTTGTCACAGTCCTGTTGGCTTGGGTTGGAAGTTTTTTTTCAGCATTACAAGGGAGAAATGTTGGGGCTAGATCCCCAGTTGTGTATGCATGAAGACTAGTCCACCTGCTCCATCCTCATCCACCCACTCCATTTCTATCTGAGCCAACCACTCTGGACAAGACGAGGTGGATGAATAGCTTCAGCAAAAGCAGAAGCAAGAGGGTCCTCCAGCCCTAGGAAGAAGGAGCTTCTGGAGGGGTGGTGGAGGACCAAGCAGGAAGATTGGAACACGTCTGTGGTGCCTACCAAGCCTCTCTGTATAGGATCCAAGGTCTACATTCCCTTTCCAGTCCCTGGGGATCCAGCTGACACAATCCACAGACCACAGAGGGGGATTTGGCTGACTGAAGGTGGGTGTGAGCTGAAATGCAATTTGAATCCATGACCAGCTAATGGCCTTGGGCTCTGTTAGGAGCTTATAATTTGTAGTTAATAAATGCCATGAGTACAGCAAACACATGCCTCAGCTTTCCTATGGCTTCCTTGTCCTCAGAGAAATGTGGGTATTCCCTGCCCTGAAGACAAATTCCTCTGCAGTCACCAGTATTGGGCCATGTCTGGAAACAAGTTTCTCTGGTGGGTGAACCAGTGTTTTTGTCTCTGCTCCCAGCTCTCTTGCTTCCTTTTGTTTAGACTGTACATGGCCAATTTCCCCTTTCTCAGCTCTCTAAACTCTGTCTGGGGTCTGCTTCCCAACCGCTGAATATTTCAGGCTTGCTTCATCTCCAGGCTTGTCCTTGGATGCTGTGCAGAGAAAATGAGGAAAAAAGGTCTTCATGACCCAGTTTTGCTACCTCAACAGGTGGCAGGATGGCCCAGAGTAGGAGTCACCTCTCCCTATCATGTATTAGTCCTAAAACACATCAAGAAAAGACCCAGGTTTGACCAGGCAAGTGGGATGGAAGAAGGTAGGAGCAGAAGGGTGTACATCTGTAATATGTGCTGCAGGTATGGGGTAATGCCTCCAGGATGTTTATCTGACCATCCTGAATATTTTCTCCTGAATATTTGCAGTCAAGGTGGGATTTACTGGTAACGACAGGGGACTATGTCCCTTCTGACCAGCACTGGTAGTGAAGGAAGCCTAGGTCATGGAGGCAACCACACCTCTGACCTCTGTTGCCAGTCCAGCCACAGGAGAAAGGAAGTGGGACAGAGACAATTTGCAAATTGAAACAATAAAACCCAAAAGGTCAGAAAGGATCCACAGCAAAAATCACTCTGGTTTGGAAGCATTTTTGGCTGAAGACCTGCAATCATGCTATGATTTTGCCCTGGCAGAAGTGACTTTGTGGGTCACCTGGGAGGTCTCCGTGCACCATGGAGCAACCTTCAGTGCAATTGAAGTGTTTGGGTCCTACCAAGCCTTCATCCCTGCAATGACAAACTGTCTATCTTCTGTGGTTTGACTGCAGCCTCAGCACCCCTCAGCCTCTCCTTGTTGCCCTGGGGACAGTGCCAGTCCCAGGGAGGGGGCAGTGCGCTCTTTGTGCAGGTGGTTCTCCATGGCATGCTGGATGGAGCAGATGGCTGCCTTGCATACACTGACATCCAAGCCACAATAGATGCCAGGGCTGGGGGGAAACCTGGCTCTGACGTGATACCCTTCCAGTCCATCAGGTGGAAAGCTGGATGGGAACCTTTTACCATTCCCACTGAAGCCAATGCAGCAGATGCAAAGCCATTAACTCCTTTTGTTCTTTCATTGATGAGGCAGATGGGGAAACTCAGGAACAGGCTTACTTTGAAACTGCTCTACTGCTTACTGTCCAGTTGGGCCTACTGACCTCACCATATTCACTCCTGAATAATCCATAGAGGGTTCAGGGTGAAAAGCAAAAAGAGGGGAAAGTTGGGGATGGGCCAGAAAGGGAAAATTTCCATAACTGCATAATAACAGCCAATTACATAAGGGCATCTTGCATCATCTGTGGTTGGCATCTCCAGAGAAGTAATTACGTTTGCACCACACATCTAAAGAAAATATTATCACGTTAGCTTCCAAATCCTATAATTAGCTCTTGCAAGATATATGCCAGGGGCTTTATAATTTCATATACATTGGCTATAGAGCTAGACACAGACATGCAGATTTTTTTATTTGCCAGCAAGGAAAAAACTTGGAGTTTAGTGCGGCAGCTGACCGGAGTCCCTGTGGAAAGGGTGGCTCTGAGGTTTTGAAGTGGTGTGTGAAGAGTGAAAATTTTTTGCAGTCTCTCTTGGTGTCTGCTGGGCTGGCAGGGATCTGTTGGGAGGGCAGGAATGGTAAAGCTAGGGCTTGGCTTTCCCTCCTACTTCAAATGCTCTTTGCTTTCTACCCTGGTGCTGTGAACCTCAGGGAGCCATTTTTCACTTGCTAAATAAATGACCTGATTTGCAGGGATGTGTTGCTCTCACAGGTTTCTGGGCTCTCTGCTCTGTTGTGTTAAACAAACCCTTTTCATCCCCTGGCTTTGGACTTCAGAACCATCTTTGGACAGTGAAAGCTTCTCCCTTCCCTCCATATCCTCTGCAAAAGGAAAATAATGCTTTGACATGGATGCAGAGGTTGCAGACAACTTGGTGTGATGGTGGTGTTTTCTTGTGCTCTGTCTTGCTTGTGGACCTGGAGATGGCCATGGGACAAGGCTCACTCAGCTCTCTGAGGGCAGATGCCCTTTCACAGTGTCTGACAGCACGAAGGATGTGGCAACAAGCTTTGGGGCAGGGATGGAGGACAAATGAGGCATAGATTTGGTTTACTCCTTGCTTTCTGTTTGCTCATAAATGGCCTGAGAGCACTGGAAAGTGCCGGAGGGTCTGCTGCCAATGCAACAGTGAGGAGATATATCCAGATCTTCCCTAAAGAAGCTCCTCCAGCAACACAGTGTGTATCTCTACCCTGACATCGTCTTTTGAGACACTGATGGACCAGCATCACTCAGCCAAGCATGGACATAATTTCCTTACCTACCCTGCACTCCATCCCTTTCCATTTCCATAACTGCAGAGAGAGAACACCACATTTATGAAGGGTCTGTTTTGCCTGGGGACTTCTCATCTGGAAGGCTTCCTCACAGCAGAAAAGCAGTGGCTTGGACACCCCATCAAGCTGGTACATTTCTGGAGAGTGGGGCTGTGCACAGCCTGGATGTGAAGGGGAACCTGTCCAGAAGGAAGACATTTTTACTCCTGTTCACCATCACTCTAAGGGGCTGCAGGACTTCTGGTGTCAGTGATCAGAAATGGTCTTTCCAGGAAAGGAAACCCCAGAGTGAGCCAAGTCAGATACCACTGAAAATATCCATGATGTCCCTGTCTCTGTTGACCTGTCTCCAGCCCAAACCTTCTTGTAGTGCTTTGGTGTCCCTTTGTGCTTTTCCCACAGTACTCCATGACTTTTTCCACTCATCTGTCAAAATCTGATGGGCAATGGTCCTGTCCATACTGGAAAGTTTTTCTTCCTTCCATTATAGGCTTTCATGCCTTTTATTGCTGTTGCATTCACCAGAGATTTGCAAAGCAGCTTATGGACAGAGGAGGTTTGGGGTAACCTATATCGTGGCATTGTATCGTGTTTTGTGCCTGCACCTCCAGGAAGAAAAAACCTGCTCACGTCGCCCAGGACCTTGCTTACGTCTGGTTTTCATTTTGATTGCTGCCAAAACAGCCTTTGGTTACAATTGTGAGAAAAGGCTTCACATAGTTTTACAGGGGCGAGGGTAAATTAAGCGTGTAGATAACCTGCTAAGCAAACAGTCCTTGAGACATTCCACTTTGGGACTGCCAACACCACCTCTGCTACCAAGAAGGAAGTGTCATTGAGCTCGCAGGCTACTACTTCCACCCCAGCACTCCTGGAGGGCTATTAAAAACCTGCTTCTTCAGAAGTTATTTTGCCGCCAGGATTGATGGAGAAGGTGGGGAATGACGCAGCAATTGCAAAGCAATGGACACACCTTCCTGAGTGGACAGGAGAGAAAGGTGGAGAAGGATGGCATGAGAGCCAGGGGAAAAGGGAATGCAATTTTGTACATGGTTTGCAGAGGAGAAAACAAGCTCCTGGGTGTTTTCAAAGGGATCACAGCAATTCTCAGTGTAGCCTCTAGAGTGAACAATAGGTATGGCCAAGGACTTGGACCCAGCTAATCTGGTCTAAACTGACCATATCCATTTGGTCCTTTGCTCACCATCAACCAGGAGAGGAGAGCAGATCTATCAGGTCAGGTTAACACCTACCAAATCCAGATCCCATCTCCCAGTGGTGGCCAAAAGCCCAAGGCAAAGCAGAAAGACTGGGAAAGCACATCTAATATTTCTGCTCCAGCCTCTGCTGTTTTCGTATCTCCCATTAACCACTATTTTTCCAGGCTGAAGAGTGACAGCCTGCTCCTTTTGTAGGAGCTGTGACAGACCCTGCCACATTCCCATCCCATTCCCATCACAGCTGATGTCCTTCCCTGTGCACATTCCTGCACCTCTCTTGGTGGAACAGTCTCCTGTTGCCATGCAAAGCTGATTATCTTCTGTAACCACCTCTTTGCACCTCAGGCTCCTTTTGGTTGCTAATAATCAGTTAGTGCCAGATCAGTGGGAACCAGCCACAAGGACCCAGGAGGAAATGGTGACCACGTTCATTTTGAGCTTGTGCTGAAGTAGGAAGGTCTCAGCCAGGCACTGCAAATCTCCTCATGGCTAGGTTTAAGTCCCAAACACCTCTGCTTCTGCTCCTACCTCTACATCAGGCAGCGAGATGCCTTCTCCAAGCATGGTGGTGGCCTTAACATACATACGTGTATTTTGGAAGGAGCATGAACACTGGATTTTCATTTACAGTATGGCTCCCCTCCTTCATCTCTAGCCCAAACCCAATGAACATCTCCTCCAGAGCTGCTAATCCACCAGAGACACACACTCAGGTCAAGCTTATCTGCTCTCCCCATCCTATCAGCATCTTTCAGCGAGGTGTGTAATTGTTCACATCCTGTGCATAATTTTGCCCCTCCCCTAGTACCTAAGCTTCAGACAAGTTTTAGGAAAGACCTTTAACTTCTGTCTAGCTGGGGTTTCCACCATATGTAAAGCCAAGCATGCTCTGGGCACTGACACACTTCAGTAGCATGGGGAGTGAGTTTAGGGAGCCAGGCAGAGCTCGCAGCCAAGAGGAGCTTCAGCCTGTTTTGCACTGGGGCTGCTGAGGCAAGCACATCCTAAAGCACCAGCCTCTCTTGAGGTCACACCAATGAGAAGGCTACCTGAAGGTGAAAGCAAAGAGCAAATGACCTCTAGATGATGATTTGAGACCTCTTATTCCTTCGTTATGAGAATTATTTCCCCTGAAAGTGATGATTTTACAGACTCTTATATATAGACCTTCTTCTTAGGCATTTTGCGACCAGAATTCTTGAAGGAGTAAAGGCCAAGGAGAAGCTCCTAGATACTGTTTTTAAGCAGACTTGTGGTACATGTTAGGTGGGGATGAAAATCGCCTGATAACAGTGCAGGCTCTAGAGCTGGCAAAGGTTGTGGTTGCAGATTACATTCCTCACTGCTGTCAGCTCCATGAAGTCATAGCAGGACACCTCTCCTGCCATACCTGGAGACATCCAGCTCCATGCACAAAAGTCATCCATTCCCCTGGCCTCTTCATCCTCACTTAAGAGAGATCCTGAATGTAACCCTGCGTTGCATTTCTTCCTGATCCTGAATGTAACTCTGTGCTGCATTTCTTCCTGGGCTGTATTTGGTGCATTTAGTGTTTTTTTTTTAAATTCTGTCCTGATCTGAGCCTTACAGAGGAAATGACTTGAGCAAGAGCTTCCTTGACTTTTGGTTGTGGAGTTGGGAGGGAGACATGGAGAACTGGATGAGGTGACCTTCGGTTCCTGGCTCATGTCCATGTAGCTGAGAATTTGTCCTCTCCTCACTGAGCATGGATCACATGCCAGTCTTTCAGATCATCCCTTTTCCCTAGTTCCAGCAGGTTTGTATACTTTGTTCAGCCACCTTGCACTGAGCAAATAGCAAATACATCCTGGATCAGACCAAGGATCCATCTGGGATATGTCCAGCCCCCTCTGAATGAGAAGAGCTTGCTGATCAAGCCTTACGCCTTCATCCCAGTTCCCACCACTGTGCTTTGTGCTGTCCATCCATCCTGAATCAGCCTAGCATCTATGGCCTAACGCCAGGCAAAGGCTCCTGGTGCTGGGATGGGGTAAAGATATGCAAAGGAAGAAGGTTGAGCCACCACCTGGTCTCACCACTGCTGTACGTTTTTCTCCACTCTACCTTTGGCTCAGGGAGCAGGATGCCTCAGACATGCATGTGTAACGGGAAGCAGTTGTGAAACAAGCTCCAGAGGAGCTTGGCACATGTTACAAGCTTGCACTTCATATATTTAGGGCAAAATTCATCCCAGCACAGCATTCTTATTAATTTGTCTGGTCTGTGAGCAATCCCATGCCATTTGTCTCACCTGTGCTGCTGACAAGGTCTGCTGTGGGATCTGCCTGTATGACTACCAGAAGTATTTTCAGCTTTTTCCCTCTGTAGGTTTTTAAATGAATATGTGCTGACAAATTGCTCAGACACCCCTGGGAGATTTTACAAGAGCATTGGTGGCTTTGGGACAGTGCTTCAGATGGTTTGCTGTTGGGAGGAGGATCACAGCCACAGCCAAATGACACACAGATGTTGATGTCTGTCTCCTTTTCAGTGTGGAAAGGAGAAACACGTACCAAAAAGCATCAGGAGTCACAGGCAAAGGAAGAAATCAGGAAGAAAATGAATAAATTCCTTCCTCATGCAGCAGTAGCTGGCCTGGGGAGATCTCTGCTGTGGGACTTTGTTGATGCTCAGTGCGTACCTGGGTTCAAGGGGAAACTTGACAAGTTCATGGACCAGAAATCCATCTCAAGTCAGTGCAAAGTGCACTGAAGTCCCACTTTTGGGAATGTATTGAGGGACTATAAAGCAGGCTGACTAACAGACCCTTTTCTATCATCCTTCTCCATTGTTACTATTGATTTTCCCAGCTGTTCATCCCTGAAATGCTGAGTGCCCCCACCATGTTCCAGGAAGCCAAAAGGTTGGAGAAAGATCTAGGAAAACCCAAATGATCAAGATCCAGAGGGTCTCCTGTGCATAATACAAAAATAAATAAATAAATAAATAAATACACAACCCACCTTGATATTTTGCTAAAGAAAAATAAACCAGGAGATTTTCTAAACTGTAGATTATCTGGCATGAAGGTTGCTAAATTTGTGTCACTCTCCTGACTTAATTGCTGACATGCTGAAAATGCAGAGTGAATTTTTCAATAGGAGCATCCCACACACAGTCTCCACAAAAACACGTTTGACTGTTTGGGAAACCTTTATTTTGTTATTTCAGTTCAGGGCAGTCAGGGCTGGGTGTGAGCAGGACAGCAAGGAGAAGAGAGAGCTCTGGAGAGGAAAGCAGCAGGCTAACCAGATGTGGAAGATAGGACAAGAAACATCTCCAGCAGGAAGGTAGGATGATGGGGAGGGGAGATGGTGGTTGCCATTTTGGGTATGCTGTGAGAAGGGACAGCATCCCTGGGAAGAGCCAGTTTGGCCCCTGAGGAGGAGCCAAATCCCTTGATAAGGACAGATGCAACAGTGTGGTGGATTGTGGGCCACCCAAACTGTGGTTACCCTGGGGCCGGCACAAGGAGTGGCTTGGCTCAGAGGTAGTGCTGTCCCGGAGCCCAGCTGGAAGCTGAACAAGTCCCGTGATGCCATGCTAGCAGGTAGATAAGCTGGAGAAGTCAGCAGGTTGTGTTGACTCCCAGAGAGGGGATGCCAAGAAATGCAGGATCTGATGATTCACCAGAACACAAACACATGAGTGACACCAGGCAAGGCAGCGCAGGTGACACAGGTATGCTGAGCTTCAGAGGACACAGCCACATGAACATGGTTACACTAGGCTGTGATGCCAAATGGACCCTGGTCCCAGGAGGAGTGTAAGCCCTGGAGAAGCTCTCCGTGACTTAGTGAAGATCTTTTTAGCTCAATACAAGTGGATTCCTAGTAGGGGAATCACCCTGGTCCAGACAGACCTCTGAGCACTTGAGCAAGCAGATCAGCAGAGCACAGACAAAATTCTATGCATGGTTTCTTGCCTTCTTGTCTACATGGCTCCTAACAGTCTCTTCCTGATCACCTTGATCCTGCCTCCTTCATCTTCTCAGCCTGGGAAGCACCACCCAATGTGGCTGGCACCTGTTTGCCTTGAGAAGAGATTTTTTTGCTGGCTTCTGCCTGGCACTATCTCTGAAGAAGCATTATTGCTAGTATCAGCGTTGCACTGATGGTAGCTGTTGAGCTATGGCTTTGACTTCACCCCTGGTCTGAGGTGGCTGTGCCACAAGCAAGGCTCTGCTGAGATGCTGGCTGTAGGAGGAGGGAGAGGGGTTAAACACCCCCAAATGCCAGAGGTTTTAAAAATAGCCAGACTTTTCCCGCTCATATTGACTCATCCGTCACAGACCATAAATTCCTGAGCCACGTCATGGGCTGCGGGGAAATCGCCTTTTGCTGCACTGCTCCAAACAGAACACGTTTGTCTCCAGAGTGACCCTTGGTCACCCTCTGAGAAACTGCGCCGTCCTCACAAGCACACAGGGGTGGTAGGGTGGGAGACAGCACTAAGAGGGATGGGGGAGATGTATCAGCATCCCAGCAGAGGTGGACTTGAAAGGAGGGTGAGCTGAGCATCCTCACGCTCTTCTCATTCTCTAGTGATTTGCTGGGCTCCCTGTGGGGGTTCAGCCCTGCCAGTGGGGTTTTCTATACCTGCAGGTGCCCTCCTCCACTGCAATAACATGTCCAGCAGAAAGTAGGAGCTTGCATGTGTCCATTCCCATTGAACTGGATTTCAGTTGCCTCAGGTTTGAAATCAACCCTTTCCTCCAGCTTGCACTCCTCTCCATCTCTTCTTGAGTGCCAGCACTTTAACACCATATGGGAATGGGTCAAAGGCCCCTTCTCAAAAAGCCTTTCTTAATGGTTCCATGTAAAGAGCAGAAATGCAGAAAAGACACAACCCTAATTATTTTGGAGATGTGGGAATCAGCTGCCTCCAGCCATCCAGCTGGGATCACAGCCAAGGGCAATGCAGCCTCCAAAAGCCACCAGGAGACTCCAGGAGCCCACACAGCCACGGGGTCCTGCAGACCAGAGCAGGAGATGGGATAGAGGCTGCAGGAGAAGGGATAGAGGAGAGGCTCCATGTTGTGTTTAAAGGTATTTAAATTAGATGCAAACAGCTTTGCAAGCTTTGGTGCCAGCAGGGTTCTCCACACAGAAGTCCATCCTGTCCTGCTCAACCCTTCATAGCCTCCTTTCCACCAAGATATGTCCCCTCTCCAGCACCTAGATTCTCATGGTGCTAATGTAAACTGCCCAAAGCTCTGCAGTTTGATCCCTGGGACCCTCTCCCACCAAAAGAAAGGTGCAGAAGGCTGTGCTCACAGCTGCCCTGTTAGGTCACTCTGGTGTAGAGACACCCAACCTACAGCTGCAGCTGGGGTTAAAGGAAGGGTCATTATAGGTATTTTGGGAGTTGCTTCTTTTCCCTCCCCTCCTCCAGAATAGATTTTTGTCTTTGGGTTTATTTTCTTTCTTTCATTAAGAAGGTTTGATCTTGATCATTTGAATAGATTCAAATGCAGCATTGAATGCCTCTTGGGATGTGACTTTTTTGAGTAAGAGAGGGAGGAGGAAATTTCATTGTGTCCAGCCTTGCAAACCTTGAAAAAGGAAAAGCATCGCCATCTCCTGCTGCTGTTGCTCTCTGCCTGGGTCTGTTTCTCTCTGAGTCCCGTGTCCTCACTCATCTCCTCCTTTAGATCAAATGAGCCAGCCACCCCCACGCATGCCACTCATCCTTCGCAGAACTGTTCAACAACAGCTCCACCAGCAAAACTCCCCCACAGCAGTGAAAATGGGGTATGCATCTCATGGCCAGCTTGTACCTGGCCAGGTCTGACACAGTCTCTTTATGAGCAGGGGTCTTCACCTCTCTGCTGCAGCAAATACAAGTCATGACAAAGTCCCAGCATGCCCCTTGCACTGCTGAGACCTCATGCACGCTTATGCAGGTCCAGCTGCTTCTTGAGTGTTTGGAGACCACCAGGTAAACACTGAAAACCCAGGATCTCTTTTAGTATCCACTGCTGCCTGCTTTCTACCTCTGCCAAGTGCTCAGAATACATCAGAGATGGTTAGAGAGGGTAATGGGAGCCTCAGGTGGTGCCAACCTGCAAACCCCACTGCAGAGATGGGTTGCATCTGCTGTGACGATGATGCTTAGCACTGGGACTCTCTGTGGACCCCCAGTGTGATATCAGGGGACAAGTGACCTGCACAGATGGCAAGGTGATGGTGTGTTCTGCAGCTGGGGTCACTGGCAGTGACTGATGGTATTACATGTACTTGAGACCTGTTTATGGTGTTTATTCAGCCTGTGGATGCCCAGATAAGAATTTCGCCCTCTTAAAATAAAGAATAAAAGGTCTGGCTAACAATTTGGCCTTTTGGCAGCACTGGCAGAAAGTCAAAGGGTCTTGGAACCTGAGTTTCATTTGGACTGTCCTTTCTTCACCCAAAATACAGAAGAACCAACACTGGCTGCTAGAAAAAGATCTTCTTGGTATTCTGGCTTAAGAAAGTTATGGCATTTAGTCTGCAATTCAGCACTGACCATATCAGATTTCTCCTGGAGGTTCATGGACAACAGGGAGGAAGCAACCTTTGATGTGATTTTGCAACATGAAGAGCAGTGAAATAATTGAGCTGCAGCAGCTTTCCCTGTCCCCGAGCTGGAGATCAGGAAATCGCTGATAACAGTGGAGAAAAAGCAGAAACACTCAATAATTTCTCTTCTGGCTTTGGCAAAAGCAGGCTGGTGTTCTCATATTGCACAGGGGCAACAAAGTGCTTTCTAGTCCATTAGTAACCTAGGAAGACACTAAATGGCATGGCCTAGGGATAAACATTTTTAAACAGTGGGTTCAGATTAATTTGCTCCCAAGAGTCCCATAGAGGCAGGGTGAGGAACAATGCTGCTCATCCTGTCTAAGGAGTCCTGGGATTTCTCTCTGAGGCCAGAAGACTGGAAAGATGATAATTGCAGGGCAATATTCCAGAAAAGGGGAGAGAAGAAGAGCTGGAGTGATGCAGCTTAGCCTGGCAGAAAGTGATGCAGGACTGGAGGAACAGAGTGTGGGAAGCTGTCAATATAAATAGATATCTCATGCAAAATAGGACTTTGTAGATTTGTTCACCTTTGTTTGAGACAGGGTCTATTGGATGACCCAGGCAGCTTCACAGATGGAAATGTGCTCTTGTGAGGCATTTTGGTTTGGAGTGACATGGTTATTCTGGTTTAAAAATGAGTATGATTTATCATTAAAGTGTATGATGGGGAATGGTGAAGTATCTTGACTGGAAGCCAAGAGGCTGGGACAGGAGTGTTTCTAGTTGGGCTCCACGGAGGTCCTCCCAGACTCCATCCTCCCTGTGCAGCTGGTACATAGAGAAAAAAGGATTATGAAGAGGAGAAACTCACTGATCCTTCCCCATGTCTCCCCTGCCACAAAGTTTTTCAGGAGTACCTCATGCCTGAGGTTACCTTTGGATCCTCTGAATGGCTTGATGCCATCAGAGGGCACTCACTCTCCACGTCTATGCCTGATCCCTCCTTACCCACTCTAATGGTGTTTTGCCCTCTATGAATTTTGGCAGTGAATTTTTGCAAGGGAATTATGCCCTCTGAGAAAAGCTACTTCATGTGTTTTATCTTTAATGCAACATATCAGTTATCTCCAGTTGCATTTTGAAGAAGCAGAGAGTCACATCCACTCATCACTTCATGCCATAAACAGGCACTTTAATTAATTTTAGGCTCTACAGTAGCTAGCATGAATATGCTTGAAGTTTTTGTACCTCTTAAGCACTCTGGAAATTAAGAATCACTGTATGAGGCTATGGTTCCCTTCTTGTAATGCCTCTGCATCTCCGCTAGTCTCAGGGGTACCTGTAAGAGGTGTCCTTGGAGCAGAAGCCATCTCAATACTATGATTCCTGTCTCTTAGGTGGGACACGCTGGCCACTACCAACCCCCAGGGAGGCAGAATCCCCCAAGGTAATTCATGCCAATTACTGCAATCAGCTAATTAGCAAACAAGATCGATTCAAATGAAGTTACGGTGTCAACAGCTATTATGCAAGCTTGCCTGTGCTGGAGTAAAGCCATCTTGGGAGGCTGTGAGATCTATTTGTGGTCAAAAAACCCTCGCAGATGGGAAATGCAAAGAGTTAAAGGGGGTGCCATGCGTAGAAGTGAAGCTAAGGGAAAAAAACATCACTAAGACAAATTAAAGGAGGGAAAGTGATCCAGGTAATTGCTTGCAAGCGTGAAAGCAATGACAGAAAGGGGTGATGCCCAGGTGCCAACCTGGTGATGCCTAGGTTGGGATGAAAGGGAGAAGTCAGCTCTTCATCAGGGAAATACCAGAGCTCCTCTGTAGGGAGTCCTCCCCAAAGGAGGGGAGCAGAGGGATTTCTCCCCTCCTGGGCAACGCCAGGGTCAAACAGCCTGGGGAAGGCTCTCTAACCATCCTCTCTGGCCACAGGCATGGTGTTGGCAGAGGGCAGGAGATAATGTTCATCCATATCCTTGACTCATACAAGAAGCAACTCTGCAATTAAAAATGATTGCCACTTTTGGAAGTCAATTGCCAGCCTGGGCTTGCTTGGGATGCAACAATCTCCCGATGGGAGTTAGAGCCAAGTTTTCTCTGTTTCTACCTGCAAGTATCTCCTTCGGAAATGCAAGCCTGAAGCTGGATAGGGCTACCAGGGTGGGACACAGGGCTCTGGGACCAGCTCCAACCCGGAGCCAGAGGCCAGCGTAAAGCTTGTAGATGCATTGGCTAATCCTCCGCTAAGCCTGCTGTGATGGATTTAAAGGGTGTTTGTGCCGCTCGCCCCCGGGATCAAGATCCTTAGAGGATAAGTGTCCGAAGGAAATGAAGGGATTCTCATTCCTGTGGTGGGGCATGAAACAGAGACACAGCCCCTGCTGGGATGTGCCAGGGGTGAGGGGTGGGGGGCTGGTGTTATCTCCTGCATGCTCTCTGTCGGAACAAAGGGAGGTCTGTTGTCATCTTGCACTGGACTTTTGGGCAGGGAATTTTGCTGCCTTGCTCTGGAGCTGGCAGATGCCCTGGTTTTATCAAGGCAGCTGGCCCAGTGAAACGTTATCGGACAGCCCAAATCTCTGCCTATCTCTAAAGCCCTGGAGGGGAGAAAAGTTGCTTTTCACTCCTGTGTCATGGGTAGAGAACTGAAGCAAAAGGATTTCACCCAGGTCCTGTCCTGGCCAAAGCTGAGGCTATAACCATTGGGGCTGCCCTATCCATCCTTGGCTTCTCTGCTCATTCACATCAGGGGAACCAGCAGAGGTAAAGCCACTAACACATTTCTGCTTCTTTGACGGGTAAGGAGGAGGGGAAAAGACATCAATGAATTGATGGTAAAGTTCATTAAAAAAGGAACAATTAAAATTTCCAGCTTCAAGGATTAACCTCTGGGTGGTGGATGAATCCATGCAACTGGGTGCTGAGATAGCTGTGCTATATGAGCTTTCACAGCACTGGAAGGCTGCTCAGGGATAGCATGGGTGACTTGTAGGACTTGTTTTTAAAATAAACAGATCCCTTTTATCACCTGAAATCCTACACCCCTGATGGGAGGAAACGTATTTAACCAAGAAACACCACCATTAATCACCTCTTGAGCTTGAGACTTTGCTCCCACTTTGGCTCAGGGACCTCTTCCCAAAGTCACATACCCACCTCCCACAATACTGGGCACACACAGGCCTGCTTGGAGCCAGGGTGGGTCCTCTGCTGCTGGCTGGGAGGCCAGTGCCACTCACTCGGCACATTGCAAGGAGAGGGAAATAATTGCTCCTTTCTTTCCCAGCTATCAGGAATGCATCGCACCTGGTGCCCCTTGGGGAATGTTTGCTGCCCTGGCGGGTGCCTGGGCCAGAATGTTTGCCCAGGGATTTTTTTTTTTTTAAATTATTATTATTAAAAGTGAATTTGGGCTCCTGAGAGCATGGAGGGGAAGACAAGGCCCTTGGCTGGCACTGAGTAATGTCAACAGGCTGTGGGTTGGTTTGCCGGGTCCCTGCTGTGTCGCACAGTCCTCCTGAGAGGCAGACCACAGGTGAGATGAGTTTGTTCAGATTCTGCTGGAAAACAGACTGGTCATTGCTATGGGGGATTACCTGCCCCAGACAACTGCAGGTCACACATTCACTGCTTTAGACCAAGTTTTAAAATATCTCAGCATAGTCCCTTTTTTAGTTCCCACACAATATAATTGATAGGACAAGGGGCAATGGGTGCAAGATGGAACATAGGAGGTTCCATTTAAATGTGAGAAAAAACTTCTTTACGGTGAGGGTGACTGAACACTGGAACAGGCTGCCCAGGGAGGTTGTGGAGTCTCCTTCTCTGGAGATATTAAAAACCCGCCTAGACGCATTCCTGTGGGACCTGATCTAGGTGTTCCTGCTCCGGCAGGGGGAGTGGACTAGATGATCTTTCAAGGTCCCTTCCTATCCCTGATATTCTGTGATAATCCCTTACCATTGCTTCCCTGAGTTTGGGGGGCTTCAATACAGCCTAGCAGAGGGAAACTGAGATCTGTGAGGTTAAGGAACATGCCAGGGCACTAGCAGAGCACAAGACTGAGAACAAACTTTCTACTCAGGGACTCAACACCACTAAACCCAGTTCTGGCTGTTGTGGACATCCTGATCCCCAAAGAGATCAACCCCTGGGGTCTGCAAATGCGACTACAACTGCATCCCAGCTCAGAAAAACACTGGGAGAGAGGAAGAGTGCAGCAGCCAGGAGGAAATGCACAGCAGCACACAGGTCAGAGGAAGGAGGAGAGTAAACTCCCGCTGCGCAATGGCTGGCCAGGGACCAGCTGAGCAGCAGTGATTTATTATTTGCATTACAGGAGGAGCTGGAAGCTGTGGAGAACATCAGTGTCTCACTGAGACTGGCACGAGAACCATGCTTTATGGGCTGTATTCAGCTTGCTCCTGGAGATGGGTATTTATGCCCTTCCTGAGCTGAAATTGGGTGGGGTTGTGGCTTCTCCTCAAAGCCTTTTGAGAAAAGTGTTTATTTGAGGAGGGAAAAATTCAAGCTAGGAACAGGTCCTGGTCTTTCCAAGAGCCCCCCTACTCTAGGCAGGCAGAGTAGTAACATGGTGCCTGAAGGAGAGCTGCAGGAGCAGAGGAGCTACTTTGTGCAGTGGAAGGGGCACAGGGGTGCAGCTGTGCCCATCTCAGCCCAACGTCCCAGATGGCTTTTGGGATGTTTTATCTTCTCTTTTTTGTGCCAACCTCTCTGAGCCACTGTGAGTAGCCTTCCCAACTGCCCCCCATTAGAGGGACAGCCCTCTCTGGCTTTCCACCCTGTTACTGGGAGCAATTACCCTAGGTGGACAACAGCAGGGTAGGGTGCATGGTATGGCCAAAATAAACACTAACATGTCCCTATTCCTTGTCCCCTGTCCTTTCTCTCCATCCCCTTACAATTCCTTGCATTGTTGGAGGCTGAAGATCCCTCTGCAGAGAAATGTCTGAGTTGGGGTGTCTGATCCTCCCATCTCAAACTTCTCAGGTGGAATGGCTTGGCTGTTACTCCAAGTGCTTGTGAAGGGCAAAGCTGGGGACGTAATGAAGGCACTGTCCATGGGGAGTGGAACAAGCTTGTACTAGATCAAATGATATAATTAGAAAGCAGGGACAAGGAGATGAGCTCCTGTGCCTGAAAGCTGGTCTGTTTTTTTTCAGTTCCAGCAGCTGGGCTAATAAAAGCTCTGACCTCCCTTTGTGCATCATCTCCAGCATGTGTCTGCAGGGCACTGAGATAGCCATGAACTTGAGGGGGGAGCTCCCATCCTTGAATGTTTCCAGAGACAGGGCATCTACAACCTGTCTAGGCAACATCCGCCACCATCACTTTGACCATTCTGTCTCCTCTTGTCTGTCCCATTTACGCTGAGCCTGTCGAGAGTGGGCAGTGTTGACTCTTCCCAAAACCACACAGCTGAGGATGCTCGTCAAACTGACTTTGTCTACCAGTTCCATGTCACAGGTTGTCTCTCTTTCATGTCTTGGTTCAGGCAAGAACCCCAGAATGTCCCCAAAAGTATGACCTTCTTGCAAAACCCTCAGGCCAATCTCTCTTGTGATGGTGGGAAGGAGATAGTGGATTTGCATGGGAAGATCCCCACTAAATCCCAATGCCACAAGCCAGGGCTACCCCATGGAATGAGGAACTAGGTGAGAGATCTCCCTTCATCTGCAAACCCACCTTGTCTCCTCTGGCAGCACTTACTCCCCTAATAACCTGCCAAAACTTGCAACCTGACCTCACAGAAGGGATTTAGCATGACAGGAAAACCCTGGCCATCTGCAGAGGACCGACCATGCCCAGGCAGGCTGGGGCAAGCAATGTGGCTGCTGGATTTGTGGGACATAGCCACCTGATTTGGAGAGGAAGATGTCCAATGTGCCCTGCTGCTTGGCCTCGTGGCTGGAGGGAAGGAAACATGGAGAACTACTAAGCAATATAGGGCCTACAAGGTATCTTGAAAATCTGAGCCTGTAGAGAAGAGTGGTCCTATAAATATATAGGAGAGGCACATGATGCAGGATGAAACCCAAACAAGTGCGCTGGGCTTGCTATCACCTCCCCTGCAAAATAAACACCTGCATTCCATCCTCCTTCATGACCGATCCCTGGCAGACATGGATCTGGCAGGCATTGCTCTACTTGCAGGGCTTCCCAGCAGGGAACCAGTTTCCCCCAAGACTCACAAGGTGCTGGACACACCATAAGAAATTGCTTATCCCTTTCTTTTTTCCTGGCTCAGATCGTTATTATTATTACTGGTGCTGGGCTTCCAGAGGAAAACATGTCTTTGGGCCACATACCACGGGATTTGGTTAATTCGTCACCCGCAGACACACATATATTTATTTAAAAGTGCCTCTTGTTATGTTACTTGGCAACTTCTGAGCCCGTGTATTTCTACAGCTGATAAATATTTGTGAGGTTGGTTGTGTGAAGAGGGGCATGTGTTAACAACATGATCATCTTTCTTCTGAGCTTCCTGCAAAGAGAATGGGCTCTGTTACATCTGTCTAAGCGTTGAGCATTTCACTGGCCTGTGATCAGGATTTGACCCAAAAGAAAGGGAGGGTTGCTTGTCTCCATACCGGTGTGAGGATGAGGAATGTGTGTTCATTTTGCATGGATAAATGCTGTGGTTCAGACTTTGGAAGCACTCTCTGGGACCAGTAGAAGACTAAAAGGCTGGAGGTGGCTGTTGGGTGGGCAGTGAGAGCAGGGCGGATGCCACAGGATGCTAAAGAGCACTCCAGAGGCTCGGAATGCAACCGAAGAAAAGTCATGGAGCAAAAGGCAGAGCTCAGATCATTGAATAAATCCCATAACTACCAACTGCTGGAGGCTGAGAGGGTTCCTTGGATGTCTGAGATAGCCCAGACTGCTGTAGGTGTAGCCATCCTATGTCCTTTTGCACAAAAGAGCTGTTCATGGTGTACATCCAGTGAGGCTCCAGCTGCTGCAGTCACATTGTCCCATGATCCCTCCTCCTTTCATCCAAAGGAAAACCCAAAATGCTTCCAGCCCTTGTGACCAGTTGAAAACAGAATGCAGGAATGTAAGAAAGAAGGTGTCAGCCATGGCAGCAGTCAACGGGGAGGAGGCAGAAGGCAGAGACCAGGCCACCAGGTCTCATCTTGGGCCAGACTCCAGCAAGGCTCAGATAAAACTCCTCCTTTTGATTCAGGAGCCAGATAAAGCCAGCAGAATCCACATGTTCATTGCAAAAATAATTTTGTGAGGGGAAAACAGCTAAGGTCATTGGGAGCCTGATTTCAAGCCTTGCAGCAGCTCTGCTGACATGAAGCAGGAACTTCTGCAGCTTCTCCAGCAGGTCAAGGGGACTTTCAAGGAGTCTTGGCTCCAGGCAGCCATTTTCCTCTTTCCTGATAGATGCTTTAACACTTGTGTGTGCTTTCCTTGCTGTTTAAGGATATGTGGACATTCTTGACCTCCAGGAATATGAACCTCCTCCTAGCTGTGCTCTCCCTGCCTGGTCCTCTCCTGTTCTGGGAGCACCAGTGTGAAGAAGAAATGTCCTTCTCACACAATACAACATCAAGATGTATTCCCATAGGAACACTGGGAAAAGGAAAACTCCAGCCCCTGGCTTCCAAAAACTGGGGAGTGTCAGCATGGTCTTTTTCCCCAGTGATGGTACCTGGGGCTCTGGAGTGATGAGTTTCAGGCGCATGTTGCTCACGGTCAGGAATCACTTGGCTTATTGCAGGGTCTCAAAGTGCTTGGACCACTACCACCAACTCTGGGTTGGAGCATCACAGCTTACCTATGGCTCCTGATGCCACCATGTCCTGCATGAAAAGGACTCCCAGGCTGCAAAATGCACAATCAAAGGAGGAATCCAGCAACCTAGCTGGGGTGTAAAGGCTTTACTCATGGAGGAGTAGCATGGGTGAGCCAGAGGAGCTGGCAGTGTTGCTACCTGCTCCCCCCAAGACTGCAGGGCAAGGATGTCTGTGCTCCTGAACGTGTGCCTCCATTTCACTTTCAGATCCCACAAATAATAACCGTGTTTGCCAGCTCCTGTGACAAGAATGACTAATGGGGAAAGATCCTCTGTAAGGGAAACAAGAAATCTCTTAGTTTCACCCTTTGTTTGCTGGATTTCTCCAACAGCCCCAGGCATGGCTGGGCTTCCCTTAATATCCTCAGTTCCCCTTCACAAGAAAACAGATTTTAAGCCCTACAACACTCCAGCAATACCCTCTTAACTCTTAAGCTTCCCTGTCAGGACATGACTATTCAGAAACTTTTTGGAGCCTGGTTTATTCAGATTCCTGCTCCACACTGAGTTATCACACAGCGAGTGCCTCTGCTGATGCAATGTGATTTTCACAGTGCATCTGGAAATCACCCTCCCCATCTGCCTTTTTTTTTGTGAGGTAGAGGACCATCTTTCCTCCTTCAGGGAGGGATATGCCATCAAGAGATGTTCTCATTGTGCACCATGACATGGTGATGCCCCTGCAGTGGATGCTGCAGTGTGTACCCAGGGCTGATGCAGCTCCCATGAAGTCTGGGGCTCTCTCAGTCCCATCTCCAGAAGGACAAGCTTCTGCTGTCTCCCAAATATCTAGCCTCTTGCAACCAGATGTTGGACTTTCAGATGCTTTCCTAATTCCTCCTTTTGGATCTGGGGGCTGGGGTTTGGTCCCTTAGGACATCAGCCCAGTGACCCAAGCAAAGAAAAGTTCAAGGAGGAGGGAGTCTCATCCATGTATGGAGCCCATGCAGCCACGTACGCTGCTACACTGCTTTTTAAGTGCCCACCCCTGCAGCAGGGAGCCAAATGGGGGAAATTCCAGCCCCTCCATCACATTCCTTCTCTGCCCTGTTGTCATTGCAAGGCTAACGCTCAGGACAATGTGCCCGGTTCCCTTGCGGGAGCCCAGACACGGCAGACGGGGAGTCACACCACTCTGGCATTTCCACGCCAGTTTTCATACCATTCGCCTTTGCAGAAAATAAATTCCCCAGCCAGGCTGAACTCGGATGACAGCATTGCTGCTATATATAGCCACGGCAGATCACCGCTCGAACCAGGGCCACACATAAACAAACTACACAGTTCCCTGTGAGGAGAGGGGACGGACAAATGAAACACACGTGATGCAGGAGCCTCCCACCCTTGGCTGCTCTAGGCTGGGGGTGCTTTGAGATTCTACACCCTCTGTAATGCCAAACATCTCCCTTGAGGGCTCAGCTACTGGCATAATTCCACTGCCTGAGTCGGTTTGCAGGTAAAGAACATGCTGGAGGGTGTTGAAAACAGAGCACAGAATTGCTGAGGGAGTTGCCAAAGGTTATCTCACAGGACAAGTGGCATCCCCTGGCTTGAATCACACCTGCTGACTCCCAGCTTGAATTAAAGAAGCTGTTGGCATCACCCCTCCCGTATACAGCAATGAGGGGCAGAAAATGCACATCTACAGCATCTGCCCACCCCGCCTGCCTCCACTCAACCTCTCCCTGCAGCTTTCCTGCTTGCATCTGCCTGCTCCTGCCCAACCCGCTGCTGTGGTGTACTGGGCTGCATGGGGCTGCACAGGGCTGCATGGGGCTGCACGGGGGTGCACAAGGCTGCGTGGGCCTGCATCAGGTAGGGAGCAGAGGGAAGAGGGTGTCAACGTGCAGTGGGGACCCATGCCTGTCTCAGCTGGCAGGCCTTGCCCTCCTTCCCCAGCTCCCCACAAGCGCAGGGACTCAGCAGGGGATGTTCAGGTGGATGCTCAGAGGGATGCTCAGGAGGCCGTGGAGCATCCAGCAGCCTGACGCTCTTCTCCAGAGCTGAGGGACTGGCCAGCGTGGGGGCTGCTCTCAGCCACAGGTTCCCAGGCTCTTGGATGGAGGTGGCAGAGGGGGGTCCTTGCCCTCCCTCCCAGGCACACCCACATCCCCAGATAGGGCTTACTGCTGCAGTGCAGAAGCCCCAGGCCTGCTCTCTCCTGAGGAGCTGGCAGGGGGGATGCCAGCCTTCATTCTTCCTTTATCACAACACCTTCTAGAGCTGCTACAAACCCAGCTGCCAGAAGAGCGAGCAGGATGAGGGAGCAGGATGAGCCATTGGGAAGAGCGGCAACTTGCTCCTCTCCTGCCTGGGGATGGAACCCATGGATCTGGGCACTCCAGGGAGCTGATGGCAGTTGGGTGGCTTTGCACCCACAGCCCTGCCAGGGTGCACCCATGGATTGTGGCTTGCAAGGGGTGGGGGGAACACACGATGCCTGTACCCTTGCCAAGCTGGGGAGGCTTGTGCCTCCCTTGGTGCCTCCCTGGGTGAAGTCCCAAGTGGGGAGCCCTGTGGCGTGACATCCCCCCTGGCGTCTTCCCTCCTTCCTCCTCTCCCTCCCTCCCCGCCGCTGCTGGGCGAGGGCCACCCAGCACCGAGGCAGATGACATAATTCCCAGCAACTGCACGTTAATCACTCGGCCGCCAGCAACCTCCTTTGCTTGAATCCAACCCCCAACCCCAGCCACCGCTCCCCTCTCTGACATCACTGCAAAAGAAATAAAGAAATAAATAAAAGAAGCTGAGGAAAGGAAGAAGGCAGGGAAGGGGAATAACCTGATCCTGCTGGGC
>VZTM01033733.1:93563-152262 GCA_013400555.1 Jacana jacana | reverse complement strand
AAAAAAGAAAAAGAAAAAAAAGAGCAGTTGGTTACTTTATATGCTGTAGGAAATCTTGAGGCATTGCCTAAAGAGTTCTGTGTCTTCTCCAGCCAGTACTAGTATGTTAATTAAAAAAACCCAAATCAGTATCATATTTAACTCCATTAAGGGTTGTATTTTAAGTCCAACACTTTGTAATGTTTACAGTAAATCGATTTGATTGAGCTGAGTATTTTCAGGTACCTTTATTGTCTTCATTTAGCTGCAGTGAGAATTGGGGTTTTTTTCTGGGTGGGTTCAAGTGGATATCTGTTTCCCCTGCATGAATTTCTGCTTCCTTGAGAATATTTAGGGATATTTTCTGTCCATGTTGCTGAATAACTGCATCATAGGTTTTCTCCATATTATTACTATTGATTTGGAATAATTTTTTTAAAAGTATTGATGTATTTAAATTTGGTAAGAAATATTTCACAATAAAAATCAATAGTACTTTTTAAAGAGAAATACAGAAACTCGATAATGGTAAGTTCACTATTCCTCTCTATACATTTTTCCTCATTTGACAATCTCCTTGCCTGTTCCTTATGTGTGTTTATGCATTTTATTTTTCAGGAGTTCTGGAAGCAGTAATTTCTGTCATTCTCCATCCCAGCATTTCAGTCAGACTAACAGCAGCTTGGTGCTTACGCTGTATTGCAGTTGCATTGCCCTCCTACGTGTCCCTACTGTTGGATCGTTGCATTGAACGTCTTACTGTATTGAAATCCTCCCCAGAAGCTATAACTGGCTACAGTTTTGCTGTTGCTGCATTGCTGGGTGCAGTAAAACACTGTCCTTTGGGAATTCCACATGGAAAAGGGAAGGTATGATCCGAAGTCTTCACTTGTAGGCGGTTCTTTGGTGTTTTCACAGTAGTATTTGCATGTATTCTTTATGACATGATCACATAACCCAGTATACTGATGACATATTTTCTTTCCTCAAGATTTCCCCAAGAAGGGGATTTTGGAAGATACCATAACTCAAAGAAGCAAGTGTTTTTCTCACATATGTCATGTCACTGACGACTTTATTAGTCACTCACACTGCTACCTTATTGCATTAACATGGTCTGAGGTGCTCATACCGATCTCTCAGCTCGGATATACTGTGCTCTGAAGTTTTAGGAACATGCAGATGTGTATACATGTATCCACAAGCCAGGAGAAGCAGCTATTTCCATCTCAAAGAGAACTTTATCCATGAAGTTACTCACAGTTGGAAAGCTGTGGTGCAACACAAATAGCAGTATGTGCTAATTCTCTGCATAATGTAGAAACACCTTCTCAGTTCTGAAAACATCCATTTCAGAGCCAACGGATGTTAGAGAAGTGACACACTGACACAAGGATTATGGTTTTTTGCTTGTTGTTACACCACTGTACGTTGGAAGGAATACTTCAGTACATTAGGAAAAATATCACTTGCAGTGAATCCAGCCCACCCTTGCGGCATTGAGTACTAACAATTCCACACCACTCCTCAGCAGACATTGCTAGCTACAGTTCTCAACACTCAAAGTCTCAACTGCTGATGAAACAGTTTATAAATGTAAAATAAAATATAAAAAAAAATCTGGATTTTCTTAGCGTTTAAAACCTTTTCCTTGTGATTACTGAAAGACCATGGGCAGAGAACAAAATTAGTATCGTTTGCCCAGTGGTATAGATAAGAAGTGCTATTCAAATACTGTCCACCTAAGTTGAGCTTAAGTTCTGTTTAACAGAGAAACATAATTCTTAACAAAGACTTCTTTTAGAGGAATAGAATAGGATGAAATAGGGCCAGGAGGAGGTATGGGAGGTCACAGAAATGTGTGGGAGACACGCTGCATTCTGTACTGAGCTGGCAGGGGGGAGAACAGAGGAGCTGACAAACCCTTTTCCATTCTCTTCTAGGAAGGCTGCCAGATTCCAGACTAGCTCCTCTTTTGAGGAGCTGAAAGAGGCCAGTGTTAAACAGAGCAGTTTTGAAAAGGAAATATCAAGTGTAGACAGAAACTGTTTTATAATAATGCGTTTTCCTTTGTGAGAGTAGTTAGTTGCAGGTGGAACCTGTTCAAGAGAACAAAATAATTAGTGGGTTTGTATATATTTAGTGTTCTGTACTAGTGCTTACCCTTCAGTTCAAAAAAAAACCTTCAAAAGTAAGACATTTCTTTTAGTACACAGAGAGAAAAATTGTCAAAAATCATCAAATTAAATCCTTTCTAGGATGCTTGTTTAAGAGGCAATTTAAGTATACTAAGCTGTTAGTAATTTTTAGTAGTATAATTTAACAGGGTGCCATTAATCAAATATTTTAAATCTATCAAGAATCTATCAAAATAAATGCCTTCCTGTGCAACCATCTGGTAGCGTTATGGAACTGGGAAAACTAGTATTTTCTGACTGTTGATTCTTCATTAAGTTTTGGAAGTGTATAAACTGCAGACTTTCCTGAAGCAAACTTTCCTATGGAAGCTTTCATGAGGTTTTGTAATTTTTCAAATAAATTATGGAAAGATGTTGTCTATAGTGTCCGAATAAATTATGCTATGCATAAAAATAGAAGGAAATTGGCTATACTGAGGTGATAATGACACTTTTTACCTGTAATACTAACTTACAAGCAATTTGTTTTGGCAACCAGACTTAATGCAAGGTGTAAGAAATACTTATTTTGGTTTATATGAAACATAAATGAAGCAAGCTGTTTGCAGAATACTTCTTGAAGTTGGAGCCGTACTGTGGTCATTGTCCATGGACACGCTGTGCACTCCTCCATGTAAATTCTAGGTAGCTCAGGCTTTGGTAACAAGCACAGATTGACACCTTGCATGTAGCATGTAATAGTGGGCACATGCAATTATTTTGGAGAGGCTAAGTTTAATGCTAGCCATACCGTACCATTGTAAATTGTTTGTTTAGTCGTGCCGTTTGTTGATTAAAAACTATCAGAGATCATGATAGGCCATGTTCTAAAACAGCATCGTTAATCCTTTCATTGCTTCTTCTGAGCTCTCATTTGTAGGTCTCATGCTATCCTTTTGCTACATAGTGGCATAAACTGAATATCTGAACACTTTTATCCTTGCCACACATACTCCCATGAGAATTATCAGCTGTAACTTTGCTGCAGGTAAAAGGAGGGGACAAAGCAGCAAAGTAGGTTACCTAGTACCCTACGGGAACTGTTGAAGCCGTCCCAGACTAGTATTGAAGGTGGTCATTGCAACTCTAGGAGCCAGAGTTTCTTGCTGTAGGGTGGGACGATGGTGTTCTGTTTGGGGGCACTGAAATAAGATTAAGTATCACTGCAAATAGTACTGAAGAATCCTTTAGCAGTTACAAAGATGCTGATGCTCTGGTTTGTTTTGTTGTGGTTTTTTTTTCTTTGACTCTGAAGGTCATCATGGGAGTAGCAGAGGATTTGTTGTGTTCCGCCTCGCAGAACAGTCGCATTTCACTGCAGCGAACACAGGCCGGATGGCTGTTGGTAGCAGCCCTCATGACACTAGGTAGTAGCTTGCTACAGTTTTTCTTAAAATAAGCTGTTATGTATTCCTTCTCTGACTTCGGTTCTCTGGATGTTTCATTTAATTTAGCACTTGTCCCGGTTTGATGAAAAATGGTTCTTAAAAAACAATGTCAATCAGAATCTATAGGAAAAAAAAATTAAAATAAAAACGTTGTTTCTTCCAAATTTGCTGTTAGTTCATTGAGAGCAATGTCTGAAAAAACAGTGGCTGAGTGGGACATCTATTAATTAAATGCAGAAGGTAAATTTCAAAGTCCATCTAATAAGTGTCTTTGTAGTCCTGAAGAATTACATGGATTTTTTTATTTTTTTTTAAAGATCTATCCCAGAACAAAACGAGCTAATCATTTATATTTCCCTCTTGTAGGCATTTGAAATCTCACAGACCTTTCTGATATTTACTAGTGGTCAGATTATTGATTGTGATCACTAAATTACTCATGAAGACTGTATTTTATCTGCTTTGTTCATACCTCTTCCCATGTTTTCGGCTATTACTTCTGCCCAACAGCTCCCAGGTTTTTCTTAGATTGTACATTAACCCATAACAAATGTTTGCTTTTCTGAACATCACTATTGCTTAATACCTCTCTTTTTTGCTGGTGATCCACAGGGTCCATGCTTGGTAGAACAGAGATTATAGTTGGCTTGATGGCATACTTGTAAATGTGCCAGTGGGTGTGGAGTTACATATGAAAACTGCAGTGGAGTGCCAAGACAGTACACGTTTGAGAAATTATATAGGAGATGGCTGGGAAAGTAGCGTAAAGTTTTGTTTACAGCTGTAATGATTTTGTGAACATAGATAAAAGGAGCAAAGAACCAAATAAATTGTCATAATCCTTACATTGCTGTGACAACTGTCAATGCTTACAGGTCCTGCAGTTGTCCAACACCACCTGCCACGAGTGCTGTTACTGTGGAAGTGCATCTTTCCATCCTCTCCTAAGGACTTGGAAACAGAGAAGACACGAGGAGATTCATTTACCTGGCAAGTAACACTGGAAGGTCGTGCTGGTGCTCTCTGTGGTGAGTGGGATTTAGTGTGTCTTTCTCTGCATATTTGTAGTTTGACTGTTTATTTTTTCCTTTTGAAAGAACAGTGATACTTCATACTGTGTTTTTTTTCACCGAATGATAAAGGGTGTATTCACTTCCCAACATATGTGTTTGTATATCTGAATGTACTTACCTGTACATCTATATTTACATACATGCGTTTTATTTTTGTAAAAAACAAACAAAAAACCCAAGAGGGTTTTTTCCTCTTGTTCTTCTAATCAGTTGATTTCCAAATAGTAAATGATGTGTGAGGGTTGCTTCTCTTCTCTTGTTTAATATACATACCATAGTAAGGAATGAGGACCCAAACCAGGGTATGTTCTGTTGCTTATACACTCTATTGTATTTGGTAAATAGCAGTTCTGTCTCCTAATAGCTGACTTACTGTAAGCAAAATAGAATTAATGAGTCAGTCAAACACGCTTGTGAGGGTGGGAAGAGCCTTGTGAAAGTTACAGTCAGAAGTTGCAGTTCTCAGCCAGTAACAAGTTTGGTGCATTTGCCAGCTGTATGGTAGGTTGCAATTTTTCATTATGAAATATTGTGAATTTGGGTTTCCAACAGATGCCTCTGGTGATCCTCAAATACTTAAATGGGTTTCAGTCATATATTCTAGAGTACTAAGGGTTTCTTGCATTGCAGAAATGTGAACCCTGATACAGTGATCACTCCTCTCTTGCACCACTGAAATCTGTCAAAGTTTGGAATTCAGTAGTAATTTCAGAAGGAACTTAATTAACCTTTGAATATTTTGAAAATATTTTTAAAATAGCATATTCTCTAGGTGGTTTTTTAACTACTACCTCAAGTTTAATTTTCTGTAAATAATGAAAAATACTCATGTATATATAAGTTGTTTCTTAAAGTTCACTACTTAAGCTATATTAAAATAGAAAATGCAGTGCGCAGTGGGTCATCTGAACATCATCCTTCTTCCATTTTTTTTTTATTATTATCATGAACTTGAGTTAAATCCCATAGCTCAGTTTGTAACAAAAAATGAGAAATGCTTGCCTTTATTTGTGCAATTAAAGGTCAGTGTATGAATGTCCAAGCCAAGACACCAAAACAGTGCATCTGTAAATATGACTTTTTCCCATCGGAGATTTCTGTCAGTTTCTTGAATTGTTGGTAAAAGTACTTTAACTTTTCTTACATGCTTTCTCCTTCTTCTGCTTTTAAATTTTTAGCGAGATAATAATGTGATTACTTCACTAATGTGATTGTTTTTCTTCTATAGATCTCACCCTTAGTAAGTTAAAATCCAATTCTTTTTCTAGCTATCAAAAGCTTTGTCACCCACTGTGCTGGTCTCCTTACGGATGAAGTTGTTCAGAGACTTCTTCCTCCTCTCCCAAGTGCTGTTGATTTATTGACACAGTAAGTGTGTGTATCAAACTGTTAAATGAGATTCTGGTTTTGGAAAGCTGCAGAGCAATCTTCTTGTATTTGATTTAGTGCACTTTCTAAAGAGCTTTCTTTTCAAAATACAAAAATTAGCGTATAGAATACAGCTGCATACCTGAAGATTTTAGCTGCCATAATGTATTGTGCAGATTCCAGTTTCATGTAGATAAAGCTAGGGAAGAAATTACTGCATGCTTTTGAGTTAGTGGTTTTATTCTGCTTTTTAAATCAAATGTATGCGTTCATGTTTAAGCATGATCATTTTTCATAAGATGAAATACAAAGTTCAGGAATATGCTTGGGCATAAAGGTTCTAATATTTAGATTCAGAGCTAAGCTGGGCAGAGGTTTATGATTTTTAAATTTTTGCCTTCAGAATATGTAGTGATTTAATGTATTTGGGCTCTAAACTCAAATTTACAGAGGTATAGCCACAAAAAAAAAAGGTAATTATAATAAATACAGATACAATCAAAAGCAATAGAAAACCTTATTTATTTCCCTAGTATTAAATGAAAGGAATGACTGGGAATGGAGTCCAGGGAGGTTCTGCAAATCAAAACAGTAGTTACAATATTATGGATTTTAAAAGGATTCAGTAGAGTGGTACAGATGAAACTGGACTGTTGCATAATGCTTGAAGCCTTTAACATCTCTGATGTGTTCTTATATTTTAAGGCTTTCTTCAATATATAAATCATATGGAAATTCTTTAAAAACACCATCAACAGTTTACAGACATAAGCTTTATGAATTACTAGCAGCATTGCCTCCAAAGACCTATGAAGGTACGTATTTCCTTAAAAGAGGTGTCTGTTAAAGTGCCATGGGCTCATTTTTAAGTTCTTGTTTAACATATATTCAGGTAGCAAGGGTTAGTTCGTTTCTAATAAACAGATTTTATTCCCTCCATTTAGATTTGATGAAATTGTAGTGACTTCACTACAGTTTTGAAATAGTAGCGTTCATGATCTTTTTTTCATTTCTTCTATTACAAATACAGAGGTTTTTCCCTATTTTTAATTGAAACTTGAAGTTAGACAACCTTGCTGTTTTAAACTGCTTGAGGAATTGGCTTTCTTTGGTGCCTGTTTTACATTCCATCGAATTGTAAATCTGAAAGGTGTAACCTTAACATAAACCAATTTAATACAGTCCATTGAAAGAATTTAAATCAAATTAATTGCTTTGAGTAGATTTATATATTGCAGATGCATTCATTCTATCTGGTTCTGTGCAGGTCGTAGATTAAAAAATTATTTAAAAAAATTCAAAAAAGCCTGGGGACAGTCTCACTTCTCTGCAGTGGAACATAACTAGCAGTATTTAAAATCTAACCCTCTGATCCTATAACTGCACTGTAGTTAGGTCTAACAGTTTAACTAAAACATTAAATCGTTGTCATCTTTCAATTGTCCTGTGAATAGTTTGCTCTAGAGTACTGTGTGGCCTGAAATAAGGAACCAGAGTGTTTCCCAGCTGTAAAGAGAAGTTCAGGGTATTTCATCAGGGCAGAGAGAAGAGGGGGCAACCAGCCGCTGAACTGACTGTGTCCTCTGTACTGGGGAGGGAATGCTTCTTCAGATAATCTGCTCCATCTAGTGGTAACTGCAAAGTGAATCTTCATAAGGACCAATCCCTGACCTTTGCCTTAAAGCTGATACCGCCTTAGAAGTCTGTATGTAACACTTGAGGCATAGTGTATAGCACTCATTTGTGACTTGCACTTCAAATGACACCTCCATCCCTTACAGCAAGTTCTTCTTTTGGTTCGTTTATGACAGGGGCAGTGATTTATAGAATACAAATATTTGTGTGGGGGTGGTTTTTAGTACTTTCTTGATTTGTTGGGGATTTTTTGCATGTGGTCTAACTTTATTGACAAATAGAGCATATTTTACGGTGTGATCTGTAAAATCGAGAGAGCATCCTAGCTGAGGATGCTGCAATGTAGAACCAATAAATAAAGGAAAAGCTTGAAAGGTTTGTAAGTGGTCATCTTGCTGAAAGCTTTGTAAATAGCCTTATAATCCAAAGAGTAGTTTGACAGCTGTAGTCTCAGCCCTGTTTGCGTGTTTGTAACCCAGCAGTATGAGAGGGGGGAAAGAATGGAAATGCGTATGTTTGCTGGAGTTTATTGTCCAGGTCTGGTACGTATTTCAGCATGTCGGTACGTATCATTTAGAAATGCAAAAAAAAAGGTTTTAAGGTAAAGCTTGAAACAAGTACCTTTCTTTCTGTATTCTTTCCAGTATGACAGCTTCAAGCAGAAACTATATGGATTTTTTACAATAAATTATATGATAATACAATATGATTAATGACCCCTGGGGTGGTTTCTTGATGTCTAATTTTAGTTTTTATCACTAGGAAAACTAGTAGGTGTACTCTTGTTTTGCACAACTTGGCACATTTTGTATGGCTCAGAGTTATACACTGAATGAGAAGCTTTCACCAGTTCATGGTTTTATTTATTCTCTTTTCATTTTCTTCAGTCTGGGTAGTTACCCAGAGACTAGAAATGTGCAAGGTGTTTCTTTGTGAGAAAATCAGTGATGGGNCCAGGCCTCTCACCTGTTTCATTGCCCTCCTCTGTACTCGCTCCAGCACCTCGATATCTCTCTTGTGCTGAGGTGCCCAGAACTGGACACAATGCTCAAGGTGTGGCCTCACCAGTGCCAAGTACAGGGGGACAATCACCTCCTTACTTCTGCTGGTCACACTATTCTTTATACAAGTATGGTTGTATACTAGGAGTTGTAACTCAAGCTTTTAGTGTCTGCTGATAAAGTGCAAAGCTTTTTTTTCTTTAGTTGAAGAGGAACAAAACAAAATACCCGGCAAAATAAAGGGTTGAAAACAGATTCTGTTTTCATAGCTCCAAGCCTCCTTGACTGAAACCATTAGATTTCTGAGGCCTGAGATAGTAGAACTTGTTTAGGCTCTGTTTGGTGTTTTCCTGCTCTCTTTCTGCCTCTCTGATGTTTCTCTTCCTGCTTTCTGGTGTCAATAAAAATCAGTATCTGCTCCAACAGCAGAATTGTGAAGGCTTCTGTGAGCAGTAGATGATTTTTTGCATTATTTCAGCAGACAGATGTGACAAGAATGTATTAGGTTAGCTTGGAACATCAGTGGAAAACATTTAACGTGTTCCAGTTACTGTCTTCTATCACATGTGAAGGGTTAAGACTTTGCAATTTAGCTGGTGCAAGGTATGAACTTTTTAAGCTGGGAGAATCAAGTTCTGTTTCTATGATGGTCATTTTTATCCTTGATTGTTTTCACATGTCATCAGTTTTGGATGCTGATGTGCTCACATTTTTTAGGCTGAAAAATATATTTCCTGTGAGCTAATATAATCAATTTCTTTTTTATAATGTCCAAATTGATAGTTTCACACAAATAATTTCAGTAGTTTGGATTTTGATTATTAGATTTGTTGATGTTTTCTGTGGACTGAAGTTAATGTGTTTTGTCAGACAACTCATTAGGGTTCTTCTCATTCTTCAGCTTTTTGTGTGTGTTATGTTCCACTGTCTAAACCATAAATTGAAAACAAGCATTCACTTCTCTTTCTTAATAGGCTGAGATGAATAGCCAGAATGCTGGCTCAAAATTTTGAATTGCTTTACATTGCAATAACATTATTTGAAGTGTTGAGCATGGTCGAGTGTTTGGGACTACAATAAGTGTTACATTGGTTAAGAAATGCTGAGTATTTCCATTAAATTTTACTTTAAAAGCTAATTTTAGGGAAAGGGGATTTTTCAATTTATTTTTTTTTTTTACTGTGATCTATAATAATTAATGGAAGAGCAGTTTCTAGTTTTTGTTAATAATTGTGGGATTTTTAAAAGGCTCAATCTCTGTCTCTTTCACGTGCTATCTGTGCGTCCTGGAATGTATTTGATAGTACAAACCTTTTGCATTTAGCTTTGAGTTAAGCATTATGGGGGGAAAAATGACCTGCTTGCTAATGAGTGAGGGAGGCAGGCAAAGCAGCAGAGGCTGGCAGGGGAGAGGGAGGCTGATGGGGGCAGGAGTTTGGGGGCAGAGGGGAGGAAGTCACCTTTCTCAGGGTGGATTCAAGGCTCAGGAAGGGTAAAACAGCTGGTTGCAGCTCCAGGCTTCAGCAGTACAAATGGTTCCTCTCGTGCTCGCGTGGTGCTGGCAACCCTGTGGTCCCACTTTTGGGACCTTTTATGTGTTGGAAAATTATAAGCAACTTCAGTGCAAATGGGTAATTGTATGATCATCTAAGACTAAAGCCAAATGCAAAGAGATGGATATGTGGAGTTAAGCCCCCCCTTCATGCTGGTATTTCTCAATTCATGTGGACTTGAGTTTGCAGCCTTAATGCTCTGGAGGTAAATTTTTATGTAATATTTGCATAAGGACTGTATGCATTCTCCTCAGATCAGTTCTGCAGTGTTTGCCACCACAACTTATGGGATAAGCCAGACCTTTCTCATCACGTGTGGTTCAGCGCTGGAAGTGTTCTCACTGCAGGGACTATTTTAATAACATGAAATAGTCTTACTCGGAATGCCTAATGTTTATGTATAATGTGCAATCTTCTCTGAAATATTATGTACAAAAGTATGATAATTTACACTGGTAGTTAAAACTTGCACATAATGTAGCCTACAGTAAATTCCTCTCGCTTTGCTTTGAGCGCAGACTCCTGAAATAGGGGAGTACGTTCTGCAGCTTTTGGTTATTCATCAAACCTATGGATGATTTAAATGACATCTGCTTTGTCAGCTCTGAGTATTCCTGTGTGGTTGTGTAATAGGTTCCACAGCATGAATTTTCAGGAAATGGAAGAAAATATGTCTGTGCTTGTAACTGCCTTTTTTCCTCTACTTTAATTGTAAATGTCACTAACTTACTGGATTAGCAGTTGTACGCCGTTAGGCCTTCTGTAAAGGTGAAGGCTTCTGGTTTTCATCGTCTGGATTGCTCTGTGTGCTTGGTTTGTGTATCTGAACTAGTGCTCAGTCATTTCCCCTGCAGTCAGAGTGTTCTCCAGTTAACTATTTGAATACTTAAGAAAAATTTGAGATGGATGTTGCTATTTCAGCTTATATTCAGTATAGATTTCCATACTTCCCTGTGGCAAGTAATTAAGCAAAAATTTTGATTATTTTTTTCCTTTAATTTAAAGGAAGCTTCTGTGCGGTTCTAAAAGAGTTAGTGACTGACTTGACTGTCCCAGATAGCCAGATCGATGCCTCCACGTTCTTGCTCCCACCCCTTTGTCATGAGAATGATCTCCTTTTACTTGGTCCCTTACTGCAGGAGACTGACCACCGATTTATTGAAGAGCAGGTACTTTTTGGTCTCATATAACTGTGGCATTATGGTTTTATACAGTTTTGGTTATTTGGGTCAGTGCTGGTTCTGACTTGATCAAAAATACGGCTATCACTTCTATTTTTCTCCTTCTTACAGCTCCTCTTAGGTAACAGCGTAGCTGGTGGCAGCCTGGAGTATGACCCTTACTCAATTTATGAGAAAGTTGTAAAAGGTGACTCCGTACCTAAACCTCTACCTCCTGTATTATCTGTTATCAGTGCAGCAACTCGTCTCTTTGGAGTTATGTTTTGCCACGTGGCAGAATCTCACAGGTACAGTAGTAACCACAGCTGGTGGGGGACTGGGGAGAAGCTTAGAGATGGTCACAGTGTTTGAGACTGAACTCAGAGGAAAACAGTTCTGAGAAAAACAGGGAATTGCCTAAGTGGATTCTGTAGAACATCTGATTAATATAATTTGGACTAACAAATTATTAGACTTTCCATTTAAAAAGCACATCCAGTAAGAGATTACTGTCTGTATGATAAATTCTGTTGACCAAGACAAATAATGTTTTGTTTCAGTAGCCAGATCAACATAAAGGTTATTTTAAGACTATTATAAAATTAATGTAGTGCTTAATATATAATCACCAAATGTCTTAGAAACAAAAAGGGACAAAAGCAGTAGGAAACTGTAGTAAAATTGAACCCTGATTCTGCTTCATTGTTTGTAAAAAGTGAATGGGAAGAAACAAGTGTGTGCATCTTAACACAGTTCTGTCAGGGCACAAGAATGCTTGAACGGGATCACAAACTGCTCTTGATTTTTGGCTGTGTGTGTGTATCATCCCAGTGCACACGTGGCATTTTGGTTTGCTTCACATTTATAAGCACACCTTTTGCTGAAGCACGGAATTCTTCAGGATTTTTGCATGCTGTTGCTTACTCTGTGCACTGCTGGTAACTTTCTTGAATGTAGCATTAGAGCTAATCTATTGGTAGTATTTATGTTAAAAAGTTTTATATTTTCAAAGCCACCTGTATTTAGACTTCAGATCCTGGTCATTATAGGTGGTGGTTTTTTTCCATTTCCAGTAAGGGATGAGTGCTCAGCATGCGAGTCTCTAGTCTTGATGTCTTCTCTGCTTAGAATACTCAGGAATTAGTGTAACCCCAAGGCAGCTGTTTGGATATGAGCATTCCTGCAATAAAATTGCCACATACTTCATGATATGTTCTTCTGACTTGCATTTCCTTCCTTATTTTGTCTTCACTGACTGCTTTTTTTTCGGTTGTTGTTGTTGTGGGTTTTTTTCTGTCTGGGCTTTTTGTCCCTTCTGCCACCAGGTTGCTATTGGTTTTCTTCACCTGTTTCTCAAGACCTGAACTAGTTGCTGCAGATAACTGCATTTTCCTCTTCTTTTTCTTTTCTTTCCTCTCTTAATTGTAAACCAAAATCTATCACTCCCATATGTAGTTCCTTTCAGTGACATCTGTTTGATGATACTTAGATATTAGTGATTATCTGTGAATGTATATGTTAAGGAAACAGAGACCAAAAGTTTGTCTTTGTAGAGCAACTACCTATTGCAATATGGAATAGAATGTTTTTGCAGGAGACAGAGATGCCACTTGGAGGAAAATGCTCAAGAGTTAGAGTAATAGATTTGTTACACCTCTGTTTCTATAACATATAGGATTTGTTATATGTTTTAAAATAAATTAAAAAACCTTGACTTTCTTCCTTAAGTTTTTAATTTTGTGGTTTCTTTTCTGGTTTTGTTTAAGGTTTCAGGTGTTAGAACAGCTATTGCATTCAATAAAGCAAACAAAAGGATTGCGGCAACAAATAGTACAACTTAATGTTGTATCAGCCTTTTCTACTTCCCTAAAGGTAAACCTCCTCTCTCTTGTGTTTGTTTCTCCCTCTCTCTGTGTTAACTAAAACATGTCAGCTGTTGGTTCAAATATGTCTGTTATTTTGATTAACAGTCAAGGTAAAGATCAGTCCTGTTTTCTGTGATAATATATGTTTTTGATGATGTCACACTTTCCTTAAGTGCTGAAGAGTCACAGTTGAATTTTTCCCTTTTTTTTAAATGGTAAGGGCTAGGGAAACCTATTCTGGTACACTCTAATGTACTATCAACCATACTGGTGTCATTTAAATAGGCAAGAGAAGGAAAAATTCTGCTGGTATCATTTCTGTCTTTATCACGGTCTCTCATATTTCTTGGNTGCTGGTATCATTTCTGTCTTTATCACGGTCTCTTTCATATTTCTTAGTGTAAAAACAAAACAACAAAAAAGTAACAATTGGTAAAATCTTCTGGTACCTATCTGCTGTTTGTTGCTTTATTTGTATTTTCCTCTGCCTGTGAGCTGTTCTCTTTCATCCCTTCTTAGGCTTTCTTCAAAGTAAGGCAGAGCATTTTCAGAATAGGCAAGACCTCAAGACCTTTCATTGTACAGTGTTTGTATTTGAGGCATACTTCATATGAAATCCAGAAAACTGCTGCAGCTTTTGCTCCTACTCTTTTTTTTGGAATGAGATTTTTCTTTGTGTCATTATTCTGTTTTCACTGGTTTTCTTTTTGACAATATTTCCTGAATTTCATGCTAGGGTGTTGCTTTATTGTATTCTACTGCAGCCTATCCAGTATTTCTTAAAATCAGAATGTTGGTATCATAGTGTTGTGCTATGCTCTACACTTACCTCGAGTTGGACTTCTAACTCATTAAACAGCAAATAAAAATAGAGGAATTCCTCAGATAAAGGGGGAGAAGATCAAATTCCTTCTGCAGGTCTTGCAATTTTTGCTTCACTGACAGAAAAACACATTCTGATTACTGTACTTACTGATAAATATATTTAATATCTATTTTAGCACTTAGCCAACTGCAAGGGAAATCTAGGTCCAGAAGAAGTTAGAAAGTCTGCCCTGACATTGGTAATGGGTGCCTTGGAAAGCAATAATCCCCTCCTAAGATGTGCTGCTGCAGAGTGTTTGGCCAGATTGGCACAGGTGGTTTCTGACAGTGCCTTCACTGCTGGATTAGCACAAGTCAGTTTTGACAAGTAAGTTTTTGTTTAAAAAGAGCCTGGTAAGTTACTGGTTGAGTTTGTGAAGATATTTGAGAAATTTACCTCAACCCTATTAAGATGATAATTTTTAAAAGCTGTTTGCCTTCAGGAATTTGATGTCACGTAAGAAATTAACAGGAAAAAGCACTCCTGACTTCTGCAAGAGTATTGGGCTTGTTCAGCCTGGAGAAGAGAAGGCTCAAGGGAGATCTTATAGCTGCTTTCCAGTACCTAAAGGGGGCCTGCAGGAAAGATGGGGAGGACTCTTTACGAGGGAGTGTAGCAATAGGATGAGGGCTAATGGTTTTAGACTGAAATAAAGGAGATTTAGATTAAATATCAGGAAGATACGCTGGAACAGGTTGCCCAGGGAAGTTGTGGACACCCCATCTCTGGAAGTGTTCAAGGCCAGACTGTGTGGGGCTTTGAGCAACCTGGTCTAGTGGGAAGTGTCCCTGCCCATCACAGGGGGTTGGAACTAGATGGTCTTTAAAGTCCCTTCCAACCCAAACAATTCTATGATTCTTAGCTATGCTGATCTTTAAGAAGAATGTGTAAGTAAACATGTAGATTTTCAAATAAATTATCCCTTCTGCTGTTATAGCAACATCGTGTAATTATATTTAAAATATTTTTGGTATTTCCTTCAGATAAGAGATGATAAATGAAATTAGAATTTTGGCAATATAACATCTAACAAAATATTTTTCTGATTATATGCTAGCAATTCCATTTGTAGATGTGATTACTACATAGTATCAGTCTTGATTACCAAGCTAGTTGTTGAGATAAGGAGAGGTTGCTTTCTGCTTCTTATAAAATAAATATCAAGTTATCACTGTCTTTCTGGCACTTAAGCTTGTGGTGCCTCAAAATACATTTTAGGAACTAATAGAATGACATTAAGAATAAATCTTGCAGGGCACCATAGTTGAGGAGGTGGAGGGGGCAACTGTTATTTTTGGTATACTTTGAGCTAAGTTAAGAGAAAAGCTGTGATACTATCTTTTCCTTGTTTTCCTGAAGCTTTCTTTTTCATTAACAGGCTAAAATCTGCTAGGGATGTGGTATCAAGGACGGGTCACTCTTTGGCTCTGGGATGTCTGTATAGGTACCTGGGAGGAATAGGTTCTACTCAACACCTGAATGCATGTGTTGGAATCCTTTATACTTTATCTCAGGACAGCACTTCTCCTGATGTACAGGTACTTGTCACTTATCTAAAAATGTTACATTACAAATTAACCAGTTTATAGTGCAGAGTATAAGTTTTTTCTTGTAAGAGTAACACTTTACAACCTCTTAGGTATACCTCACATAACCTCTCCCTTTGTCCCTTTGAAGCCTAAATGTGCAACTATCAAATTTTAAAAGGATTTTATGTTTATTCTAACGTATAGACATGACATGACATGACAGCTGCTCTTATTTTACAGGCATGGGCACTGCACTCTCTGTCACTGGTAATAGATTTAGCTGGCCCCTTGTATCATGTGCACGTGGAACCCACCTTATCTCTTGTTCTCATGCTGTTGTTGACTGTGCCTCCTGCTCATACTGAAGTTCACCAAAGCCTTGGTCGCTGTTTAAATGCACTTATTACCACACTGGGCCCTGAGTTGCAAGGTATGCAATAATCTCAGCTTTGTCTGGTTTAGCAACAGAATTGCTAAGCCTTGTTTAAATGTGTAATTCAAGTTTTATCAACAAATAAATGCAGGGTAATTTTTTTCCCCCCGTTATAAGACAATATTTCACAGGCCATGAGTTTATACAATCAAGAGTCCATGACTGCTAGTTTTCCAAAGCTAGTGTTCCCTTTTGAGGTCTATTCCTTTGTTTGGAACGGTTCTCCAAGCCTTGCCTGGGGTTGAAAATTCTTACATTTAGCATGAAAACAGAAGATACTAGTATCTCAAGAGTTAGGAGCCAGTCTGTGTCTTAGTAAAGATATAGACATTTGAACTCTGCACTTTTAGATAACTGGACACTGAAATTTCCACAGAGCAATGTGTTCATTACTCACTGATATGAGTGTATAACACAGATCTAAAAGGTATTCTTCCAGAGGATGAGAGTTATGGGTGGCTTGGGAAAAAGACAGGCTATGGTCTTGGGGGGAGAGGGGGGGGAAGGCAAAAAACAACCAACAACCCCCTTTTTTTCTTTTGAGTCTAGGCAGCAGTATGACAGTTTCAGCCTTAAGAACTTCCTGTCTCCTGGGCTGTGCAGTGATGCAGGACAATCCTGACTGCCTTGTTCAGGCTCAAGCCATCTCTTGCCTTCAGCAGCTTCACATGTTTGCTCCTCGACATGTCAACTTGTCCAGCCTTGTAAGCTGCCTATGTGTGAGTATGTTTACTTGTTTACATCCTGTATTTTAAAACAGTTAGTTCAGAAACACATCTAAAAAATGCAAATACATCTGTAACCAGGGGAACTGATAATTATGTAGGGATGGGGTGTTTCATTTCCTCCTACAGGCAAGTATTCACTGTTCTTTCAGGGTTTTTTTTTCCTGTTTCTGCTTCTCCTTTACAAGAAGAGCACATTCTGTAGAAATCGTGGCCTTCTGAACTGTTTACAAGTGCAGTCTTATTGAGGCTGGTTGTCTGGCAGGATGTACCATCCATTACAACTTTGTGCTGGATTTTTACCAGCTATTTAATGTTGGCCAGTATTTTAACTCTGCTGCATTTGTGTCTTAGGTGAAGGATTGATTACAAAAAAAAAATTGTCCTAATTACTGAGAATTGTTTGGTTTAGGTTTTATTTTTAATCATAATGAAAAAATGTAGATTTATCCATTTTGTAATTTCTGTAGTGCTAGTGTTTCAGTGTGCTGACTTTTTGGCAGTCATTATAAAAATTTCTGACCCTTACATAAATAATAGTCAAACTAGATTCTTGGAAAAAATAAATGAAACATTTTCAGCTGTATTTGACAAAGAGGTGGGTTTGCTGGGATATTGTTAGCTGTTTTTTTCTGTTTCGCTTGTTGCTTTTGTCTCTCTGTCTTTGAATCGCTGCGGTTCCCAAGCACTTAGTTCTATCAAGAAAGCAAGAAGAATTGTTGGGTGCATACTAGCCTTGGTGGGTTTTGAGGGGCTAGCTAGGGGGATTCTTTGGCCTTTTTTTTTTCTGTTGGTTGGTTGTTTTTTTTCCATAAGACTCTCTAGTCTACCTGTAGATCAGAGGAAAAAAAAAAAACCCAGACAATAAGTATGGTGGGGTTTTTTTTCAATCTCTCTTGTCTATCTTAACACAGTTCCTGTTCAGCAGTTCCTGGGTTGCCCTTGTATATTGATAGTAACCATATACTGATTTTTGTATAAAGTTTAGATTCCTTCTATTTATCTTTATTTGATTTGACTAGAAACGTGATTGTAGGAGCCAGGAAAAATTGAAGGAGAAGCTCCTTCAGCACCACAGTGTGTAAGGCATGGATATTCTAGGTGCAAAAGAAATGGAACTCATTCGAAGTGTTGTTTCTTTTAACATAGACCAGCTGTGATTCTCTCTTCTCTGAGTAAAGCACGTTTTTTCTGACATTACTAAAACCACAACCAATCATGTAAGACGCTCTTGCTCAGAGGATGTATTGGGATTTGTACAGTCTGGTTCCATTTCTAGTATGATCTCTCTAATAGCAAATACCTACTAATAAGGAGGATGTTGGGATAAAGTTGTCTTGTGCATATGCTACTACTGATTTTAAATTTTGTTACTGCTCAGTTAAGAAGCATGGTTTATGGCTGGAGCGTTGTGCATGTCTGAGCACATGTGCATGTTCACCTCTACCACTGAAACAATTGTGAGCTTCTCAGGGGAGGAGTCCTCCAAAGTCAGTGACCTTACATGGGTCACTCATTCTCATGAACTTCTTACAGAACTAGGACCAATATTACTGATGCTGACAATTCAGTAAACGTCAATACATCTCTCAGGACTGTTACAAACAAAGAAGGTTTGAGCTTGTGGTTTGCAGGTCTGTGAGAAGATCATTGTACAAGCAGACCTTCTGCATTTGTAAAACTCACCATCCATCCTTCTCGTTTCTGCTCACTACATCACTAGGGGAAGCTAGGGAAGCAGAATAAACTGTTGGACTGGATCAGAAATCAGCTCTTGCCTTTGGCTTGCAAAGTGGCCCTCAGCAAGTCATTTGGCATGAGTTTAAAATTCTGCAAGTGGAGAAGAAGGTGTGACTGTCCTCCTCTGCAACACATTTCAAAATCTTAAGGGGAAGTAGAATACAAAAGTTGGGTGCTACATGCGGTGGATATTCACCACTGCATTCTAATTTAGGGCAGAAAAACAGGAGAGGCAAAGAATCTGTGGTCAGATAAATGATCTTTTCTTCTCCTGTCCATAGAGACACAAATTCTTACTCATAAAATCTTGAAAACAAATGTGCAAAGAAATTCGGTGGTTTTTTAGTGACATTTGAAGCAAATGCTCTGCTCACCCTTCTCCTTCAAGGCTTCTAGAAAATTTTTGTCTTCAAACTGCCTTTTTAGAATTCTGATATAGACTTTCCTCTTTCTTTTTTTTTTTTCCTGTTCTTTTTTTTCCCAGTTTTTTCTCTTTCAAATAAATGTGGCCTTAGGCATGCTGAGCAGCTTCAGGCTGCCTCCTCCACCTGTCCTAACCCCTAGAGCAAGAGGTGGTTCAGGTCCCCAGTGTGTTTAGACCATTCAGTTTGTGACTCTGCCAGCACTAACAAAACGTGCCTTGGGCAATGGATGCCCAGCCTCGATGGCTCAGTCTTTGTTTGGTTTGATTTTGGTTTTTTAGTTGTATAAGTGTGTCTGTGATTATCTTCCTTCTCTTCTTGAGCTTCTGATAGTATTTTCTCTTTGTCAATTGGATCTTTTTTCACAGGGCTTTGTATCTAACAGTGTAATGCTTAAATTCTTTAAATTCTTGGCTCCAGAATAGAATAGAATATAGAAGTAGAATAGAAATCATATGGTTTTAATCATGTCTAATATTGGCTCTAAAGCAAACTTATGTGAGCACAGACTTCTAAAGAGCTTATCTGTGTAAGCTTATAATGTAGTGAACACCAGCTTTCAGTTGCAAGACACTGAAGATATTTTGAAACACAATAAGTACATAATGTCAACAACTGTGCTAGGCTCTTCTCTTGGTACTCTGTAGGTGCCAATTTTAGGGGCAGCTCACTTGCAGTTTAACTGTGTTCAACATTAATTATAAGGTAAATGAAGTAAGCAAATTAGGGGGTTGGTTTGTTTGAGTTACGATTCTGAATTTTAATATATGCTGAATTTACATGTAATGGTCTCCATGTGTGGTTGGTATCACTGTGGAGTCTATATTTCGGTTGTGTCATGACTGGTTTGTCATTTGTTTTTGTGCAGGAAATCTTGTTGGATAATTCTGTGTTGGTAGGTCCCTGTGCCTTCTTCATCCTAAACTTTCGCAGTTTGCAGTGGCGGTTTTTATTTCATCTTCTCTCTTTTGCTTTTAACCATTTTAATGTAATTTCTTTTAGCATGTCAAATGACATTACGTTGTCATCCTAACCAGACCTCTCCTAACTTTCTGCAGATGGCAGATGTACGTTTCATTTATGTGCTTAGTGAGGCATAATTATGTTTTACATGTTAAGCACAGAAAGGGACCTGTTTGTTCATTTAAGTTTGTTTGTGATGCTTGCATTTTGTGTCTGTTATTTTGTCCTGTCCCCTGCTCAGAATGTGGGAGAATGAGAGAGATTAAAAATGTGCATCTTGCATTACTCAGGGGCCTCAACTGGACCCTCTGTTTTTCCCCATTAGAACTGAGCACGCAACGTATGCATGTCCAACTTGCAGTAGAATGTGCAGCCTGCTTGCATAGATGTTGCATTAAAAGCCTCACTTGTTGTTTTTAAAGTTTCAGTTAAAGAATCTTGTAGACTTACTGAGTCAGGTTTCTTTTCTTTTGGAAGAATTACACAGAGAGTGTATCTTTGTGTGTACTAAATCTGTAACTGAGTGTCATAGATCGATGTGCATGCACAGAAGTTGAGGAAATGAAGCTTAGTTTTGGTAATGTAACAAAGCTGAAATTCTGTATCACATACTCTTTTGTCCTTAAGTTATTTTTCTTTCACTGTGTGTTAACTAATATATATTAGTCATTTTGACTAACATACATGGACCTGTTGCTGACAAACAAGGAGCATGACCTCACTGCAAAGTTTCCCTGCAGCAGACACTCAGCTCTGTCTATTTAAAGGATGTTGACAGCTAAGAGTGCACAATTGCTTAGTTGTAGACAATATTATTTCTCTTTATGATGACCTAAGCTTGATTTAGAAGCAGCTGCATAAATCTTGCCGTAGCCATCTTGTCTGGACATACAGCTGGTTTATTGTATATTTAGGATATTCTTCAGAATGTTCTTAAAATTGAAAGGGAGCAGATAAAAATCGGAAAGCTCCACTCTAGCAAAAAAACTTGAGGCTACGTCTTGGGTTTTTAAAGTGTTTTCCCTTGTTCCTGTAATAATGAATCTCTTACCATGTATTTTTCAGTGTAAAAACCAAACACTGGCCTGGTGGTGTTAAAATATGGCGATGCTAGAGGCTTTTTTGCTAGAAGCTGCTAAGGAGAGCTGACTTGTCTCAGTGTGATACATTCATCAGTAACTCTCACCCTTCCTCTTGCCTTCTCTAAAAGATCATTTAATGTAATCTGAGCATATAGTATTTTTGGCAATGAGATCGTGGCAGTGTTCTCTTTGCTCTTTCTTATAAACTTACTCTCATGCATGCAGTTCAGATTTACTAAAGCTTCACCGACTGTCTCGCCCTTGGTTACACTGGCATTTCTCTAGTTACAGCTGAGGATGATTTGAGTAATTTTCTCTTGCGCTGAGTTTTCAAGCCCAGTATATATACCCTGTAGGCAAAGAATAAAGTTAATTGTTTGTTGAGACCACAATTCATCTGTCTTTGAAGATAATGGGGTTCTTTCTACCAATATTGGTGGGATTTGGATCCAGCCCCAAACTAGTCTTTGGAGAGGAAACGTTGAAACTACTGATATGTTAAAATTCATTACAAGAGTTGCAGAACCTTTAATTTGGGGGTAAAAACCAGACTAAAACAACAACAACAAAAAAATGCCTGAGCAAAATAGTATCAATTATGTGCTTACTGACTTTGCAGATTTGTCTTAACTGCAATTGTTCAGAAAATAATGGCCTTACTGAGGTATTCCTGTAAAGGTTTGTTTGCCATCTTACTGTTTCTTCTTGCATGTTTCAGGTGAATCTCTGTAGCTCATACTTACTCTTGAGACGGGCAGTGGTAGCTTGCTTACGCCAGCTTGTGCAAAGAGAAGCTGCTGAGGTATCAGAATACGCTGTGGCATTAGTTAAAGAGAGCAGAGAGGATTTTACTCCAGGTAATGTATTGAAGTTTTGAGATCAAAGGGCTTGATATCTTGGTAATGGATTTTAAACACACTCTACTAGGGGTATGAAAACTTTGCTATGTTATTGAAATCTTTAACTCAAAAAGATTTTCTGCTTTAGTTCTCTATATAGTACCAAACTATGGAAGCATCCAAACCCTTTCTTAGTGATAAAATGAAGATACTATTGCTTTTCATATACCGTAGATAGTAAGAGTCACTAATGAGAAATGCCAGTGGGGTTCCAGAGAAACCTGTGCCTGTCTAGCCAGTACCTGTTGTAGTAACTGCTTCATTTTACATGCATAGTCATCATTTTATTTTCCCTCTTAAATTAAAAACCTGTCATTGAGGGAAAGTGTGCAAAGCCTGTAGAAAAAAGTTTCTGTTGACCTCTTTTGATAACTAGTTTAGTAATAATCAACTGGGGGTCTCTGGAATTTTTTTAACTTCCTATAGGTTTGGGTTTTTTCTAGAAGGTCTGAAAGTGATCACTAATTCATCCTCGTGTGCCTTCCTGTGAGGAGGACTGTGGTAACTAATTATTTTACTTTGTGTTTCAGTCCAAACTCATTGGGAAAATTTCAGCAAAGATAGCCAATAGCCCTTTTGCAATAGTGCAGTCAGTGTGAAGAATCGGGTGGCCAGAGATAATTTTTTTTAGGAGCACAGATGCTATGGTGATAGTAATGCTGTGAAATTCAGAGTGGGACTCTGGGTTTATTTTTCCCCTGGGGTAACTTTCTTCCTGTTGTTAGTATGTTTCTGTAAGAGTTGAAAGTTTGTTTTGTACTCAGATGATTTGGACACGGTATTAAAACAATTAATGCTATTATTTTGAAAGTACTTCAGAGCTAGATACTTGTTCACAAGATACCTGAGTGCAACCTTCAGTGGTGTTTCTGCGGTCATTACTTCAGCTTTGTGATGTACAGCATTCATCTCACAGACTTTGTTCTTATCAGATGTAAACATCAGAGAAATAGGCCTGGAAGGGGCCTTGCTGGGCTTGCTGGACAAAGAATTGGATCAAAGATTATGCCAAGATATTAAAGAAACTCTGACTTATATGCTTACTTCAATGGCGGTTGAAAAGCTCTCTTTTTGGCTGAAGCTTTGCAAAGATGTTCTTGCAGCCTCAGCTGGTAAGTTCTAATACACTGTATTTGAGAACAATTTAAATAATGCCTGTAGCAGTACAGTTTGTCACTGAGGGAAAGCAGTCTTGTTTCTTGAATGTGTGATGTTTATTAAATATATCATCGTCCTTCATATTGAAACTTTGGGCCCTTTAACTTAGTTCTTTCGGAAGGAATATGACTTTGTCCCTTCTGATTGCCTTTTCCCTACTGAACAAGTTTTTGTAAACATTTTAGCATGTCTTGCCTGTTCATATTCTTGTTGATTTGTAGATGTCATGATCTAAACCCCAGCCAGCAGCCAAGCACCACACGCAGCCTCTCACTCACCCACAACCAGTTGGGATGGGCAAGAGATTAGGAAGAGTAAAAGTGAGAAACCTCATGGGTTGAGATAAAGACAGTTTATTAAGTTAAGCAAAAATTGTGTAAGCAAGCAAAGTGCACAAGGAATTCATTCCCTGCTTCCCATGGGCAGGCAGGTGTCTTTCCCATCTCCAGGAAAGCAAGGCTCCATTATGCATAATGGTGACTTGGGAGGACAAGTGCCATAACTCCAAATGTCCTCCCTCTTCCTCCTCCTCCTCCTCCCAGCTTTACCTGCTGTTCATGATGTCACGTGGTATGGAATAGCCCTTTGGCCACGTGGGGTCAGTGTCTGTCCTGGCCATGTCTTCTCCCAGTTTCTCGTGCCCCCCAGCCTCCTCGCTGGTGGGAGGGTGTGAGAGGCAGAAAAGGCCCTGACTCTGTGCAAGTGCTGCTCAGCAGTAACTGAAGCATCCCTGTGTTATCAACGCTGTTTCCAGCACAAATCCAAAACATGTGCCACCACCAAGAAAATTAACTCTACCCCACCCAGAACAGCACGTTAACTTAATGTTGACTTATTTCTATATCAGAAGTGGAAATGCGGAATACGTTTGAGCTTGTGAGTCCTGTGCAAGTACCTACAAGAAAAATATTCAGATCCTCTCTTCTCTTAGTAGTAGAAATGATGCAGAACTACTATATCATAATGAAACTCTTGAACACATAGAATTAGTTACTGTGCTGGGTCCTGGGGCCCAGGGAGGCAGAATTCTTTTATCTGCAGTGCAGGAAGAAAACTTCTTGGTTTTAGATTTTTTGATTTGGAAAAGTACTAGCTTCTAACGTGTTACATTTGTTTTGAAAGAGGTTTTTTCTTTTGATTATGTCACTGCAGTTTTTCATTTACTTTTGTGGTATTGATCTTGTCTTTCAGCAAGTAATATCAAATATCTCTCCTTTAACACACCAAGGTTGAAGGGAGTGAGTTGGAGGCTAGAGATAGACTATGAAGAGATTTTCTTATGAGTCCTTCTGTAGTTTTCAGTTACAGTAAGAAAAAATATTACATTTCTGCTTCCCCTTCCCTCCTCCCCCATGTCCTAAATGCAGATTTCAATACAGTAGCTTCACTAGATACCACTCAAGAAGAAGAAACTGCCAAAGTGGATGATGCTTCTGTATTAACGACTGACAGCGATGAGAGGTTCCATCCTTTCAGCAATCCGCGGTGGCCTACCAGAGTCTTTGCTGCAGAGTGTGTCTGTAAAATTATAAGCCAGTGTGAAAGTGCAGGCAGTGCCCATTTCGACATAACTTTGGCTCAGGAAAGAAAACAACGTGATTCAAGGGGTAAGTGTTCATCACTGAAAGAATTTCACAGAATGCAAAGTATGCTTCAAATAAATGTTGGCTGTTTGCACCTTAATAAAACTCAGCATGAATTGGTTGTTTCTAATTGTTGAAACCTTAAATTACTCTGATTAGAAGCTTATATTTATGAAGGTGTAGAGCAATTTTTATTTTCCAGAATGCTGGCATATGACTGCAGTATTTTCACTCACTTTCCTGGTTCTAGTACTGTGGCATACGCGTAGGAAGCCCTTGTTTCTGCAGAAGTGATAGCTGCCACCAGCCTACAGCATCACAGTTTGGTATCTGCGAGTACAACTAGAAAAACCCCACTGGTTTTTGTTTCCATAATTTGCATCATTACTAGTAGAAACACAGTGCCAGTTTTCAGTACCTCTCTCTGTGTTTATCTGGGGATCTTTTCCCCAAGCCTCTTTTTTAGAAAATCTGTCTCATACATGAGGATATTTATGCTTTATTCAAAGTATTATATTTTTTTTTAATTTTTAATTTTTTTTTAACATTTTATTATGTCTAAATTGAATAACACTTTTCCCCCCCCCTAATTTCTGTTCTCTCTTCAGATGACTTTTTGGTACTGCATTTAGCTGACTTGATCCGGATGGCTTTTATGGCTGCCACAGATCACAGTGACCAACTTCGTCTGTCTGGGCTGCAGACACTGCTAATGGTTGTGCGGAAATTTGCAGCGGTTCCAGAACCAGAGTTTCCGGGTCATGTAATTCTGGAGCAATATCAAGCCAATGTAAGCACCACTGCTACTAACTTAGAAAGAATTACAGTTAATTACTAAAAGAAAGTGCACTGGGCTAGAGTCAAATTTCAGTTAGGTTGATACTGGAACTACTACCAATTTCTTAAGACTTAGAAAGCATCTTTGCAGTTGGCATATAACATTTTAGCCCCAAAGCTTTAACATTTCAGCATTTTTCCTCTTCCCTATTTGAATACAGCAAAAAGAAAATAGAACATTAGGGGTGTTTTTGGAAAGCATAGACTTGAAAGTGTGGGAGTATTAAATATTATAAGTCTTAAAATTACAAATCTTAAGTATGAGGAAGGAAGTATTGTAAGTCTTATGAGGAGTGATTGAAGGAGCTGGGACTGTTTAGTTTGAGGAAGAGGAGGCTGAGGGGAGACCCCATCACTCTCTACAACTACTTGAAAGGACATTGTAGAGAGGTTGGTGCTGGTCTCTTTTCACAACTAATTAGTGATAGAATAAGAGGGAATGGCTGCAAGCTGCAGGCTGAACATTAGGAAAGAATTCTTCCCAGAAAGAGTGGTTGGTCACTGGAATCCACTGCCCAGGGTGGTGGTAGAGTCACCATCCCTGAATGTGTTTGAGTCGATTAGATGCGGTATTGGGGGATATGGTGCAGGGGAGAACTTTGTAAAGTAGGGCTGATGGTTGGCCTCGATGATCCCAAGGGTCTTTTCCAACCTGAATGATTCTATTGCAAGAAACATTAGGAACAACTGTCACTTAAAACTGCTTAGAAGTAGCCTTTGCACATCAGAGATCACACTAGATCTTGGTCAGTAAATAAGCTAAAGGAGATAAAAGCATGGATACTCGCAGTAACTATTTCAGTTAAGTCTTGGTTGAGACTTACAGAAAGGCTGTTGTGATCATTTTGCATTCCAGGTTGCGTGCGTGTCAGGCAGCTGAGTTAAGTGTCATCTGGCTCCTATTTCTCAATTTTTAGCAGGCATTGAATAAGTCAATCACTTTCTCTCATAGAAACGGAGAGATCCTGACACCGAAGCCATCCTTAATCCACTTTGATCTTGAGTTTGTCATTAGAATTCTACACTAGTGGCACTTCTTTGTGGGAAAGTAGAAGTGCCTTGATCTAGTCTGGAACTACCAAGGGGGAAAAAATACACTCTCCGTCTTTGCTGTCCAAAACCGTCAAGCAGGTCACAAATAGAGCTCATAATTCTCCTTTTCACCTTCAGTACTTTTAAAGTGTTTCTGGTTATGCTGTGCATAGATCTTCTCATCAACTGTTTCATAGAAGTTGAAGAGATGTGAAGCAGTTAAGTGTCTAGTGTTTCACTTATTTGCACAACCGTACTTGTAGCACTTGTACTACACTGTGGACTTTCATCCCAAAGAGCAGCAGACTTACGCCTGAGGTTTTGGGCATCAGCTAAAGCAGCAGGGAAATTTTCATTACCTTTAGCAAAATAGCTTCCAACAATGAGAACAGGCAAAACCTCTGCAACCTGGTTTGTGTGTTCTTTGTTGGGCTCCTGGGGTTTGTGCTCTCCCCTTGTGCTTTATAAAGTTGAGCAGCTGTTTGTTTCCTTAAATCTCTATTCTTTCAGAGTAAGGAAATGCCACTCATTAGGTGTCTTGCAAGTCTTTCATGGTTTGGAACGTGTTTTTTGGTTTTTTTTAAGGGCTACTCATCAAGTTAAGAGTTCAGGAAGGAAGAGGTTTCTCTTTCAGTTTTAAGGCTGCAAAAAATAGAATCAACTTTGAAGGCCTCTCTCAAGGAGAACCATTGTCTTCAGCGTAGGCAAAGCAAAGCAATAGAAAAACCACTGCAACTGTCTCCCTGCTTTTTAACCTCACTGAAACAGTCTGTGGAAAAATGAACAGAAAACTATGCTTTATAAAGGAAAACTGCAGCTTATTAACTTAATTATTTAGTTAATTGCTCACTATGTATTAACTTCTCTTTAGGTTGGAGCAGCGCTTAGGCCTGCCTTTGCTCCTGAAACTCCTCCTGATGTTACAGCAAAAGCATGTCAGGCAAGTGTTGAAAGTCAGAAGTCTTAAGTAATAGACCCTGTGAACTTTTCATTGTGCTTGATATATCAAACAAGAAAAAGGAAATAAATCATCTACCCTCAAATTCTTAGTGCACACAAAGTAGTGTCACCCGTGTTACCTCTATGTTGTAACAACCCAAAGATGTTATGCACTTTAAAATCTTTGTAGAAACTTTGTAGCAGTTTTTTTCAGCTGTAATTTATTGCATCCTTCCATATAAGGACTTCCAATGCTTTTGGCTGTCCTTACTTGTATACTGAACTGTAGTGCCATTTAATGTTCATTATTATCTGAGAGTAACTGTATCTCGGTAGAAATTTGTCATGGTTTCAGCCAAAATTACCGAAATGAGACTGATAGGTGGTCCTTACTCCCCCAAAAAAGAAAGGGAGAGAAGGAGGATAAGGAGATTTACAAGTTTAGAATGACCTAAACTAATGAAGTATGAAGTAGTGAAGACAAAATTAAATCTGTTTTTCATAACTTTACAGATGGAAATAAGGAGTATCCCGTGGTGTTTGACTCTTGTTTCTCACTGTTTGTGTTTTACAACACTAGGTGTGCAGTGCCTGGATAGCAAGTGGTGTAGTCAGTGATCTTAATGACCTTCGAAGGGTTCACCAGCTGCTTGTATCCTCTTTGGTCAAAGTGCAGGCTGGGAAAGAAGCACAAAGTCAACAATATAACGAAAGTACCTCAACGATGGAGATACTGGCTGTGCTTAAGGCTTGGGCAGAGGTTAGTGGAACCCTCTGAAATTCTAGGCTTGATAACTGATCAGTGACTTAAAACCTTTCGGACAGAGTGGTTTCAGGAATTTCTTACACGCTTCATTAAATAGAGGTTGCTGGTCCTTTGCCTGAGATTTAAGTAGATGAGTCTGTTTCATTTATTTGGGAAAAGATGAGGTGCTGTGATCAATTTGTAATTGTTACACAGAGAAAAGGTTTTTTAATGGGATATAACAACAACCTGTCACGGGTCAGAAGCTGAGACAAAACTCAGACTAGATGTCTGCATTGCTCAACTGTAAGAAGTGAAGATCTGTACTGGAGGTTGTTCCAGTCTATCATTAAAACATTAGAAGTCTTCAAAGCAAACTCTGTATAACTTTCTACTGCATCTTTGATATGAGAAACTATGACAAAGCAAACGGGGGATAAGCCTTTGTGATCTGTAATTCATGAAGATATCACCTAAGTCCTAGGCGGTTCCTTCTCGCTTAGGTTCTTACCTATTTCTTGTTTGCAGAATTTGAAGGAGCTCCTCCATCCTGTTGTGGGGTGGAGTGAGGTGTATGCTTAGTTTTTGGCCTGGGTCAACCCACTACAACTTGCAATCTTGGAAAAGATACAGAAATCGTAATTGCAGGGGGTGGCTACTCACAAAAACTCACTTTAGATTAGTGGAACTCTTCTCCTCTGTCTTCTTTGTAGTTGAGAAGAGCTTCCCTCCAGGGGCGTTCTGGAGAGGGCTGCGGGTCTGAAACATTCTCAAGCCTGTCTTGTACAATAACTAGGGGAGCATCTAGGGAAAATTGACCTTTTCACCTTGAAGTTAACCTATTGATGGTAACACCCAAAGTCTGCAAACGATGCAAGACTGTACTCTTCATGCTGTACTGCTAAGACAGAGTAATATGTAGTTCTGAGAAGTTGGTTGCAAGTACAGTATGTCATTTCAGTTAAAAGAAGATTTAGGAATTGTTTGACTGTGGTTTCAGGATCATGATTATAGGTATAATACTTGATAATAAGTTCTTCAGTCTTGTAGCTGTAACTACAACAGGGTATGGTGGTTGGAAGCTGAAACTGGACAAGTAATACTGATTTTTAAGCTCAGGGAAGTTAACTGCAGCTATGTTTAGGAATTTTAGTAGGTTTCTGTTTATTGGGACTCTTGCATCAAGATTAGCTGGGGGATTGGATTCAGAAGGTTTAGAAGAGAAGGGCTTGTTCACCCATGCCTGCTGAGCTTGAAGCAGGAATAAAGTCTAGGAAACTCAGGGGAATGGCCACAAGTTGCACCAGGGGAGATTTAGATTAGATGCCAGGAAAAACCATTTCTCCCCAAGAGTGGTCAGGCACTGGAATGGCCTGCCCAGGGAGCTGGTGGAGTCACCGTCCCTGGCAGTGTTCAAGAAGCGTCTGGACAAGGTGCTATGAGACATGATTTAGTAGTTTAGTGGGTAGTATTGGTGACAGGAGGACGGTTGGACTAGATGATCTTGTAGATCCTTTCCAACCTTGCGTTTCTGTGGTTCTATGGAACCTGCTGCCCATTCAATAGGCAGTCATGCAAATGATCACAGTTGATTTCCAGGTGTTAATATTTGTAAATATCTCTCCAAATATAACAACAGGTCTACATTGTTGCAGTTGAGAAGCAGAAAAATCAAAGTGATGCACAAAATCACTGTTTAAAGACCACAAACTCTGCAGAAGAAAGCTACAGAGATGTAACATCTTCGGCCAGTGGACTTCTGGATTTAGTACAGACAGACCTTGGAACATTAAGCAAGCTCTGGCTTGCTGCACTTCAGGATTTTGCTCTCTTAACTTTGCCTTCAGAATATGCATCACAATTACCCGCTGAAGGTAAGAAGGCAAATCAGTTGTATTTTCACAGGTCACTTGTAAGTGCTCATCATTAACGTGCTAACTGGTGTGATAAGATCACAGTAAGATTAAATTGGATAGAGAATACACACACTTGTGTACCTATCTAAAGGTAAAGACTGCTGTTGAGAACAGAGGTTTGTTTGCTATTATTGTTTGTTGGGTAATTTTTATGGTTGAAAGAAGAAAAAGGCAATTGTATTGGATTCTATCCAAATAAGTCTACATGAAGTGTCCTTGTTAACCTGAACTTTAATATTGCAGATTTAAAAAAGAAAAGTCTGTCATACATAAAATACAATAAACACAATTTCAATAAAAAGAAGAATCTTCTTCTATAAGAATGAGAAAATATGGTAGTTGAAAGTATATCCTTAAAACTGTAGCTTCTATTCTTGTAGGTGGTACATTTTACACAGCAGAGACCATTGAAAACGCCAGACCTCATTACTACAACTCCTGGGCACTGATACTTTATGCTACAGCACTGTGGCTTACTAGCACGGGTTTCATCATCACTGATCCAGATGAAGGACTTAATAATCTCTCTAGACCTGTCACCCCAACTACAATGTGTCAAGATTCTTCTACCAGGCCTTTGGTGAAATCTCCCGAGGATGTGAATACTGACAGATTTCATCTTATCCTGGGTTAGTGAGTACATAGTCTGTCTAGATGCTGTAACCCAAAATGTCATTTTTAATAGATAAAACTGTTAGCAAACACTTCATTATTCATATTTAACTGCATCCCTGAATACTGCATACCTTAGAAAAATATACAGTCAGAAGAATTTTATGTCCAAGTGAGAAAACTGTAGAGCATTTCTCCAAATGTAGAAAGAATGGCTCAGTGTGAGCTAACCAACACCTCAGCAAGTGCTTCCTGCTCTGCTCATAAACATGCGAGTTCAAGGGTGTGTTTTATCTTGGTAGCAGCACTACACTTACAGAGTGCATGGTGTAGCATCACTGGGGTACAGTTTTACATCACAGAATAGTGTGTAGGTTGAAGAGACTTGTGGAGGTCATCTTGTCCAACACCCCTTGCTCAAGTGGGGCCACCTAAAGCCAGTTGCCCAGGACTGTGTCCAGAGAGCTTTTGTGTATCTCCAAGGATGTTGGCTCCACAACCTCTCAGGGCAACTTCTGCCTGTGCTTGGTCACCCTCACACTGAAAAAGTGTTTCCTTAATTTCATATAAAGCTCTCTTTAAGCCTCCAGTACTACAGGGGCTAATCAGGCAGTTGAATTTAGTCCCAGTTCTCTAAATGTACATAATTAGGTATTTCTCACTGCACGCACTTGTTTTCTTTGCTCTCCCTTTCCTATCTTTCTTTTGGAATCCCTTTCTGGAATGGGTTTGTATGACCCAGATGCATATGGCGTCTTTTGGATGCCAGTCTTCCTGCACGGGGCCAGCTTCCTTTTGAACTCTATTGCTCCCTCAGGTGAAAGTGGGACCTCTGGGACAAAAACTGCTCACATCCCCTGCTCCCTCTGCTACTTGATTAGTGCTTCAAATTTCATATACTTTACCACGGACACCTGGCATGTTTGTTCTGCCTCTGAGCATATTCCGCTTGCTCATTTTCACTACTTACAGAGAGACTGAAAGAACTTTAAAACAGTAACGCTTTCTGTTGGATGACAGTTCTTTGGTGTGTATTGCTCGGTTTCCCAAGTCATCCCATGTTTTGGAATTACAGCTGTAGAACTGGGATGGGAATATGGATTACAGTTTATCTCCAGTGTCATAAAATGTCATGTGAAGAGTCATGGAAGCTCAGAAAAAAAAGTGGCTGCTTTTATTTGGTCCAGGATTTGCAAGCTTAGGCTTCAATGTCATTTACTTGTTGCTGGTGCTGCAGTTGTGGTGGCTGCAACCTTCAGCATTTTTGTAAAATGGGAAGATAAAGCCTCAAACTTTGATTTTGTGAACTATTATTACTTTTTCCCTTATTTCCTTCCAGTACATAAATCAGTGTGATTAGGCAAATATGCTGCTCTATACTCATTAGGAATTGTCTGCCTATTCATTGGACCTAGAGTTCAGTGTTTTACTCAGAAGTTGCTCTCTATTTATGAATGTGTTTACATTAATAGCCAATTAAAATTGTGTCTTAATGCTGCCTTGAGGCTGAAATTCTTTCATGTTTTGACATTCTTGCCCCAAGATATTAGCAATAAGACACTAATTCACTTAAAATAAGATGCAAATACTATTTCTGAGTCTTAATAATTGACAAAATTACTTCTTAAAATTTCAATCACATAAAGTTTGTTTGGTTTTTTTCTTCTGATGCTTACAGGGATTAGTGTGGAATTTCTCTGCTCTCCCCGGTCAGATGCAGCAATGGAGAACATTACTGCCTGCTTACATGCCCTACAGGCACTCTTTGACGTTCCATGGCCAAGGTCTAAAATAGGTGGTGATCAGGTAATGTCTTAATGATCAAGTCCCCCCCAGAATTAAGGCATAATTTTAGTTTAAACAGTATCTCTGTTGTGTGTTGTGTATCTAGGAATCATCAACACCTAAGTAGTAGGTGAATTAAATGCTTTACCAAAATCCAAAGCTGTAGAGGGAGGAGAGAAAAAGAGCACAACATGGAACCTGTGAGAAGAGGGTGAGGGGCAAAGAACTTGAGGGCATTTCATCAGGAAGAAGTAATTAGGAAAGTAGGATAAGAGCCAGGTAAAGACAGGATGTCAGAAAACCAAAAAGTTCTCTTGCTCTCTCTGTCAAAGGAGAGTTCAATTAATTGTGTTGTCAATATCGAAGCTGATGAAAGCTTCAAACTAGGCAAAAGCAGTGATGTTTAAAAAGCAACCCCAAAAACCTCACAACACCCCAGTGATCCTTGATCCTAGAAAGAAGTGCTAACTTCAAAATTCCTTTTATTTTCTTTAAATGAAGCTTTCTACTAATCCATGTGCCATGCAGTTGTCTAACAGTAGAAGTGACATGCCTAAGATCTGCTGTCTGTTGGTGCTTTCTCCAAGGAAGTGCATGTCCTGTACAAGGGATACAATGTAGTGTCCCCACCTTCAAGAGTTAAAAAGCCATAAGATAAAATTACTTGAGGTTTTTTTAGTAGTTTGAAGTGCCTTATTTCTATAAGTTAGTGATTACTGTTGTGTTGGGAGAAGTGAGCAGGGCTGTTGCTCTTGGGAGCTGGGAGCTAGATGAAGGAAATGCCAACTCCTGTGATTGATTGTACGATTGTACTGGGTTCCTCAATGAGATTAGTTAGAGTCATACTGTTGGATTTAACAAGTATTAGCAAGTTTCTAAAATTCCTGCCTTACAATGAGGATATATTAAGCACTTTCTTACTGTAGGAGTTGGGTGTAGAGCTTCTGACCGTTTTGCATCGACTGATACTGACCAGAGAATCCCCGGATATCCAGCTCGCTGCCCTCGAAGTTGTTCGGCTGATTCTTTTTGCAGCTCAGGAGCACGTGAAGGAAAAGCGGAGAAGCGCAGAAGGTACGGTGATGTATGAGAGAATGAGTAAGTATTACCAGGGTTAAAGCACTTCTTTCTTGGAAAACTGCGTTCTTGAAGGTAATATTCCAAGATTCATCTTAATTGCAGTGTTTTACAGTTGGTGACTAATCCTGATTCACTTAACTCAGTCCAGGTGCCTGCCATGAGCAATTGGGGTGGTGTGCAAGAGGGCACGTGGGTTTGGTGGTGACTGGAGGGCGTGGAGTGAGGAGAAAAACTGGAGACACTGCAGTTGGGATGGCCTTGTGAGGTGTCGGGGAGGGAGGAGTCTTAGTGAAAAGCTGGGATGGGCTGCAGCAGAGCAAGGGAGAGACCCAGCACACACAGCTCTTGCCAGACAGACTCCACTACTTACTCTGATTGCTCTTTTTTCAAAAAGAACAAACTGGGAGAAGAAACAAAACACTTACACCAGGTGACATCATATTGGCATGGTGCCTCACCATGTTGTATGTCTAAATCTATTGCACACACTTCTGCCTGTTGACAGTGAATGCGTACAGTTTGCTTATTCAGCAGGATGGAAGTTTGCCAGTAGAACTTTGAATACATGTGCACACACATAGACGTGTATCAAGATTACCACTTGGTGATGAAACAATCCTAACAAGTCAGCTTTTTGGAAGCAAGATGCAGCCTGCAGATTTCTGCCCATGTTTCTGCTTTTTGTTTTAGTTGATGATGGCGCTGCAGAAAAGGAAACGTTACCGGAATTTGGAGAAGGCAAGGACACTGGAGGACTGGTGCCTGGGAAATCATTAGTCTTTGCAGCACTGGAGCTGTGTGTTTGTATTCTTGTCAGACAGCTTCCCCAGCTCAACCCTAAATTAACTTGTAGCCCGGCAGTTCAACCTGGGAAGCATCTGTTACTGTCGGGAGATGGGAGTAGACTGGTAGCAGCAGCATTAGTTATTCTCTCTGATGTTCCCGCCATCTGCTCTCCTGAAGGTATGCTCTTTCATCACAGGGAAAGAATTAATGGAAGAATATTGGGTTCTTCTGTGCCTCCTTGTTATTACCTCATTTTCTCTGCTGGTTAAGTCTGGCAGCAAGTTTTGTTGATTTGCTTGTGACAGTTTCCTGTTCTAATTATGTTTTTGACTGTGAGATTACGGAACAAATTACAAACCGGAACCAATTAAAGGAGTAGTTTTTCTTTTCCTCCCACATGTAGCAGCACAATTAATAGATTCACTTTGTACAGGGAAGTGTACGAAAGCTACAGGGGTCTATTGTACTTGAATTGTCTATTTGGGAATGTATAATGCAGACATAAATTTAAAAGGGAAATTTCTCACATTACCTTTCACTAAAAGGCACCGTTTGAGCATGAGGAAACAGCTGTAAGGACTGGGGGTTGATTTCTCAGATTGGTTGACTTTTACTCGTGATTCATTCCAGTCTTTAAGGTGGTTCCTCCCCAATATCGTCTTCCTGTGTATGATCATTCGGGCCCATTACAGCCACACCTGTAAACCATTTCTGCCTGCTCCTCCATTCCCACCTAAAGCACCTCTGTTACACCTAATGCAGAATTTTGCATTTGCCAGCCCAGGAAATTCATTCTTCTTAATTTGTTCTCTGTTGCAAGATTCTTCTTTGGGGGATAGGTTACTCCAAATGGAATAGCAGCCCGTTCTTTCTGCCATTGCAGGGTGATGCTGTGATTTCTCTTTTCCATCTTGGAGACGATTATTTATCGGTTCAAAGGAAAAGGAAACAAATACGGCATCGCTTAGTTCTGGGCAGATACCTTGTATGAAAAATAATCTGGGATTTTTCTTTTCTCCCTGTAGTTCATGCTGTCTTTAGCTGTTCAAGTTATTCCACAAGCAGCTCGTAGGATCAGCCCAAACAGGATGTTCCCACTAGAGAACTTAAGCATCTGAGTCAGGTGGCTAAAACGAGGGGCTGAAACTTCCTTATACAGTCAGTTGAATAAGGAAGCATCTCCAGAAGTCTACTCATGTCATCAAGGAGAAAAGAAGTCCTGTGACTACCGTGTCTCTTGCTTCAGGCACCTGTCATCATACATACACATAACAAAATTTTCAAATACACGAGGCTCGAGAACTGTGATTCCTACTGAATTCCAACAGGCAATTTTCAGAGACTCAACTTTAAAAATAGAAGGTAGATGCCCTCAGGTTTGGGAAATACTTAGGCACACATCAGAGACCCTCATTATTCAGTGGGTCTCTCACGAACATCAGAATATTAAATTCTTAAAAATGTAAGCATTTTGCTGATTAGGGAAGAAGATAAGCACAGGAAGCCGTATGCTTCACTCTGCTCTGCTAATGCAGAGTTTAGGACAGGAGCAACACCTAAGTATTGCAGGTTTCTAGATCGTCTCCAATACACCCAGAAATCTGTATTGCTTTTAGATTCAAAGATCTCACAATATGGAAAACTGCTGTGCCAGCTTAGTCCTGTGATGAGGGTTTTTTTAAATAATCTTTTATTCTCACTGGTCAACTATTGGATTTGCAGGGAGAGATGAAGATCTGTTCAGTAGCTATGGGACTATCTGCTTCTCTCCTTAGGTGTCCTCTTTTCCAACATATTTGTATGGAAATAATGTTAGCCTTTCAATTATAATTCTCAGAATTTTTGCTACACATTTTTAATCTGAGATCCTCTTCTTGTTTATCTTACTAAACTCTTGACTCTAGTGATTTCCTGGAGCAATGATATCCTTGGCTAACTACACATCAGTGTTTCCTCTTACCAGTTTGGAAATTACCCCCTGTTAATTTCCTTCAGTATGCTCTCTGCACTGCGAAATATTCTTAGATGCTCATAATTTGTTTTCTACTGCTCAGTACTTTGTGTATTTCCATAGCTTCTCTTCTCCTGCCTCTCAGCGGCTCAGATCTTTCTGTTCTTGCTTTTCTCTAAACATGACATAATTCCACGCTTCGTACGATAAAATCATCACAGAAAAGATACAAAATGCTAATTTGAAAGAAGGAAAGTTTTAACTTGCCCTAAGCAGCCTGACTCCATGGTTGCTGTAGCAAGTCACATGATATTTCAAATCCTCCTTCAAATTACCAGAGCCCCCATTCACACAGGCGAATAACAGAGAAAAGCTACAAATAAAATCAACTGTTGTTGTTGTTGTTGTTGAATGCAAAAGGTACCTGAATTTTTTAAACTTCTGTGAAATCAATTTGCTTTGTTTTACAGGAAGTGTTTCAGTTCTTCCTACTATTTTGTACCTAATTATTGGAGTACTTAAAGAGACTGCTGTGAAGTTGCAAGATGGCCAGTTACCTTTGACGGTTGCTGCATCTCTACAAGCTCTTAAAGGACTCCTGTCTTCTCCGATGGCTCGAGCAGAGAAGAGTCGGACTGCCTGGACTGATCTTCTGCGCAGTGCTTTGGTCACAGTGCTTGACTGTTGGGATCAAGGTAAGCACAAAGGTTAGGTTGGTGCGTTTGAAAAACAAACCAACAAACCAAAAACTGTTGGGGTGAAAGGTTGTTGGGTTTCATTTAAATTGAATTCGTGCATGTCTTAAAAAATGACCAGTATCTTAGCCACTGAAGGATTAGTTGGCTGCCGTGTCCCATTGAAACCGTGGCACAGCCTGGTCCCTACAGCTCATGTGAGAAGTGGTCTGTAAGGGTATGAACGTGGGGCTGCAGGCTGAGCTTTGTGTCAGGCAGTGCCACAGCATAGTGACCTGGCACGATGGAATGCACAGGAGTTACGGCTTCAGTGTAGAGTGGAGTGTAACAGAGAGCTGCACTGCTTGCAGGCTCTCCACAAAGAGCCAGTGTCTGCCTTTGAAACAAAGGGGATTAAAACAGTACTGCAAGAAAAATGTATTTTTGTCTGAAAGTTAGTTTTCTGTCTGCTGCTTCTTCAGCTTCCCACGGTTGTACTGTTGTCATTCCTTACGTTTAATCTCCCAGTTGTCGTTTGTTGTTGGAACTTTTGTTTATAGTGACGCTTTTTTAAGTTACAGCAAAAGAATATACGTTCTTAATGCAAATTGTATGTTGTTCTCAAAATGCACTGTACCCTAGTATGTCGTACGAGCTCTTCACAGATCTATCTTGTCATTTGTGCAGAGGAACAGTGGAGTAGGAGCAGGCTGTTATTTCTAAATACACACGTAGCCACCCTTGAATTCCCATTTTGGCCTTGGCTTCAGTTGCAGTAAAAATCCGTATCAGTGCATCAGGGTATGTCATGTATTTGACGTGACATAAGACTCCTAAAGAAACATAGACATTGATATGGCTGTTCCACCTCCTTGTAGCACTCGAGTTCAGAGACTTACTTTCGATGCAAAGCTGACAGAACTGCTTGCTTTATTGCTAGGGGATGGGCTTCTCCAAGACCTCGATGAAGTCAGCCTGCTCACTGCTATTACAGTATTTGTTATGTCTACCGGTCCAGAAGTGACTGCCGTAGAGTGCCTTCAACAGCGCTGTGTCGAGAAGTTTAAGATAACACTTGAATCAAAAGATCCTCTCGTGAGTACTGGTGAAGTGTAGAGAACAGCCCTGCCACATTAAACCCACGGCACCCGTCTTTCTGTTCACTTGTTTCACTTGGCCCGTGTGGCGATTCCAGGTAGTTCTTTCCTGACTGCACCTGTTGAACCAGTTAGCCAGAACACATCCAGTGGTACATTTCACCAGCTTTTATTCTGTATGTGCTGCTGTATTCCTGTGATTTACTCCTTTTTTTATTGCACCAGAGTCAAAGCCTTATACATGGCATTGTGTAGTTTTTCAGTCAGTCACCTGTTTAATTTTATTTGTTTATTTTATCTTCAGCACACAGATACTGTATTTTGCATAGGAAATCCCTCAGCTGTGGGGTTTGGGGAGCTGGAGCAATCACCACTACATAACTTACTGTTCCATAAACACCAGCTCCTGGCCACTGCTGGGGGCAGTCTGTTGAACTAGATTGTATCTTTGTTCTGGCCTAGTATAAATACTTCTACGTAGTTGCCTTAGTCTGTAGTGCCACAGTTTAACTGTTACTGTTCTTCATCTAGAACAGCAACATATCAGGAAAACAAAAAATTGTACTACTTATTGTTGCAAATACACATGGCTTCTGTAGGAGTTGGGACATCCTTAGTCTGAAGATCCAGCTCTGAAAGTAACCTGCATTGGATTTCATGTTTGACTGGGAGAATTCACTGTAAACTGGTTTTCTTGCATCTTCTCTCTATATATATTTATGTAGTAACAAAAAAACTTAACAAAGTTCTCTTTACTTGAGAAATAGCTGTAAGCTGTACTAATGCATCTCTGCTATTGTTTGATTTCCACTGAGAAGGAAGCTGGGGATGCCAGATACGACCACAAGAAAATAGCAATATGCAAACCCCCTTGCATTTGCAAGCTTTACCAGGTGTTTGGGCAAACCTTCCCAGCGTAGAAAGGTGTAGGTCTCAGTGGAAAAACAGGGGTGATGTGATCTAGTTTCTCTTACTAATTAGACTACAAGTTAGGACGCTCCTGCTCCTGTGAAGCGTTATGCGTTAGCAGCCTGCAGCCTGATGAATTTGGAATGTGAGGCCCGTTCGCCCCCTCCCTAAAATCTTGTCTGATAAGCTGTGAGTTTTAAAGCACTGACTTGTATTTTTAAGTACAACACTTTGTAACTGCAAATTTGATTTTCCCTTTAGGTGCAGTGTAAGTGCTACCAGCTGCTGCACTCCATCTTTCAGCATCCAAACAGAGCGGTGTCGTATCCTTACATTCATTCTTTGGCACCATCCATCGTGGGAAAACTGCAGGAGACGGAAAAAGCGAAACCTGAAAACGCTGCTGAACTTCAGGTGGTTCAGGAGGGAATAAAGGTGGTTACGGGTCTGACAGCCACTGCTGAGGAAGAGCACCGTAAGTTGCTTCCATTACTAGGATCCAAAGCACTGGATGTGCTGAAAGTTGCCATAAGTATCAATCTAAACCACCAGGAGTCCAGTCCTGAACACTGGCTGTGAACAAAATTGCCAACAGGAGCCTTGGTTCTTCTTACCATGGCAGCTTTATAGTTTGTCTTAAACATTAACTTGGGGAAATACATCTAGTTAGAATTCGAAGCTGTTTTTAAAATGTGTGTGCTTAAGTTGTGTTTTCAATGTTTATAGGTGCTCCTTTGGTGGCCTGCCTTCTTCCCATCCTTATTTCCTTTCTTTTGGATGAAAATGCCCTGGTTTCTGCTACACACTCGGCGAAAAGTCTCCATGAGTTTGCTTTGCAAAACCTGATGCAGATTGGCCCACAGTACTCCTCGGTTTTCAAAGCACTGATGGCTTCCTGTCCAACTATGAAAGCCAGGCTCGAGTCTGCTGTGAAAGGCAATCAAGAAAGCATCAAAGTGAAGACTGCTAAACATGCAAAGAATCCTGGGAAAAGTTCAAGCATCCAGCTAAAGACCAGTTTTCTTTAAAGTCTGATAGCGTCAGTTTACGCACTTTGATATCAACAGCAAAAAAAGTCCCTTCTAATTTCTAATCGGAGCAGGGTCGCTGTGAGTTGGTCTCATACACTTCTGTTTGCACTGAGGTATTACAGAAAGTTTTGAGAAGAAAGCAAGTCTCTAGATAACTTTCTGTTACTGTGAGACTTCTTACACATCTCTAAACACTGTGAATAAATCTATCAGAGGTCATCCACTCTGTATTTTTCCATTATTTTGGACTAAACTACAGGAAATACACACGCCTGTATCAAAACTACACTCAACTTGGCCATACCTCTATTTAGGGGCAGCCCATGCTTAGTCATTAAGTAAAATTGATTTGTTTTAAATCAGTGTTTCTCAAAACTAAGTTACCTTTACTGGTCTTTGGATTTAACTGGGACATAAATTTACTTGCAGGTTGCAATCTACCCTAATTACTAATTTAACACACCGTCTCATTAAGTAAACAGGTTAAATATCCCTGTAAGCCTTACAGTAGATTGTTGTCGATCTCAAAAAAGTTCAGCTGACCGATAGGGTGAGCCCTAACAGCTCCTGGAGCTGGCTGAGACGTAGGGTGAGCCCTAACAGCTCCTGGAGCTGGCTGAGCTGCAGCTCTGCAACGCTTCCTCCCCAAGGGCTCGGTAGCGCTCCCCGCCGCGGGGCTGCTGTGCCCGTGGACGCGTTGGCGCTGGGTGCCTGCGCTGCTCGGCGCCGCCTCACTTTTCAGGATGTTGACTTGGGTGAATTTAGTGGTTTGCCGGCTGGGCAGTCGCAGCTTGTGTCTCCTCTCCAGGCTGGGAGCCTGTGCCTCGATTCAGACACCTGCCCTATCTGGATGGATGTTTCCCGATCTTTAAACCATCGGCTGCATGTTCCTGGAACTCACCTAAACGTACCTGTCTCTGCAGTGGGAGGTGGAGGGATTTGAAGTCAGCTTGTCTTGGGTCAAATAAAGTGCAGCAGACACAGAATATCTAATTAACGTTTTTTTATCGAGAAACATATTTTAATATAGAAAAATAACTATCAAAACTGCAATGGCTATGAAGTATTTTCTACATATAGTGTATTGACTTCTTTCTTAATACCAGTATTATCTAAACCAGACACTATCAAACTGAGGATAGTATGTCCTTCTGGAATCCAAGTACTTTAAAAGAAAGAAGGAAAAGGATTGACAGAACTGAGAAACATGCGGTGACTCAGGAAAAGTGTGATGTACTGTATTTTATTATAAGTTTTGTATATAAATATAACTGTAAATTGTACAGAGTTAACCATTTGACCAAAGTTCTAACAATTCATTTTTCTAATTTACATAAATAAAGCTAATTTTCTTCACTTCAGATTTGTTTTAGTCATTTAACCCGAAGGCAGAGGAGATCTAAGGAGTTTCCTAGCAGAAAGGAACCGTTTGAATGCTGCCCCAAGGAAACTGGTAAGAAATGTTTGAGCTGGATGCACCAAGGTCTGTGACTGCACATTGCAGGGCTTCCTCTGTTGTGGTTAACGCCGTGGGTAAGCAAGGGAGATGGGCTGCACGGGTGTAAATACCTGCTCTCTGCCAAACCTCTGAACTGTGGGAAGGTGGCTGAGGTGCCTTACAGCTTCCCTGCAGAGCCAGGAGTTCTTTGTTCCACCTCCTTCCTTGCAGTCAAATGGTGGTTGCTGGCTGTGTTAAAAGGGAGTTATGTGACATTAAATTTGGCAGTTACTCATCTTCATCCTAATCTTTTTTATCTCATTATTTTTCCTTTCAAAATGCACTTGGGTACATTCCTCCTCCCCTCCTCATCCTCCCCACAGGCCGTTTCTGGAAAATCACAGAGATTCTATGGGACTTGAAACTTGGAAGTGAAATTGATGTCATGTTTCCCATCAAAAGTGTTGCTGAGAAGTTTAGTTGCTGCAAAGGTATAAGGGGCTGCTTTTTTCATTTCCTGTAAGGTGTAAGAACAGATTTAGCCTTTTTTCACTAACATTTTTTAATGTTGGTTAACACAATCTGATGAAATCCTGCTTCACTCAAGAACTTTCAGGAAGCATGTTCAAGTTGCAAGAGCATCAGTGCTGTTAAAAGCCAAAAATTAAAGCTTAGTTGAGCTTAGTCCTGAATTTCTTAGAGGCTTTTGCATTGCCGTGGCTCACGGCTGAGTCACAGAGAAGGGCAGCAATATTACATGATCTGATGTTTCTCACTCCAGTCTTGCAACCACACGGGGAAAAGCACCTTTTTCAACATATCTGTGTATTCTAAATGCAGAAACAAACCCAATTCAAGTAAGAGTTGGCAATGGCTCTCTCTGTGGCCAATGTCAATTAGGATATGTGTCATCTTAATTTCTACAGATAATTCATTTATCCACATCGTAAAAATACCTATGCCCTGAGTTGTGCATTATTATGTATGTTAATAAATCTACTCATTTAAGATTTTATAAATGAGTCTTACAGATGTGATCTTGTTTCAGTCATAAAAAGACTTTGCCTTTTAGATGCTATCATTGATGCAGTCTCGCTTATTTACAAGGACCTTGCGTAAAAGGAAGAGCACAGAGCAGCTTTGCTTTTCAGTTCACTCTTCTTTTTTTGGGCATCGTGTGGCATTCCAGCTGTTATGTTTAGCCAAAAAAAAAAAAGGCAAACATATGTTTAGCCATGAACCAAAGTCTCACTTTCACCCCTCCTGCTTCCTGTGTCCCGAGCCTCTTTGCTGACTGGTTTTCTTGCCATTTCTCTACAAGAACCAGTAAGATTTTCTTCAGGGAACTTGTCTTTTCAGTGCCGCATGCTGGCCTGCACGCGTGTTGACTTTGTATGTCCCCAGTGCTTACTTAAAGAGTTCAGTGGTTTGGTGTGACGGAAGGTCCCGCCTACACCTGACCTTATGGGTATATATATATATAAAAATGCAGTAGATCACCAAATGCAGTATTTAAGTACTATCCAGAAATTATTTGCAGACCACTCAAACCTGTGCAAAAGCATCACACCGTTGGGATGCGGTTGTTTTAAATTAGATATAAATAAGCCTGTTGCACTCCAGCTGAGTAAGTAGCATTTCTAAGGGCCTAGAATAAACCTGAGACTGATGTGGTACGTTCCAAGGTGCAGGAGTCACTTTCAGGCTGAGAAGCATCAGCCAAGTGATGCACATATCACCATAAAATAGGATTACCACGTGCATAAGGAGCAAAGCAGGGTTTTTATTAATGAAAGTCAGTTGATAACTGGGATATCCAAAGGGAGGAGTTTTCTCCCTCAAGACTGCCACAGCAGCAACGTGAGTCCTTGCAATTGCAGGAGAGGTGGAGGGATCTAGGATAGTTTACTAGTTTATCAGAAGTAATAGCAATACTGCTTAGTAGGGATAGAGCAGCAAATTCAATGGAATTTCAATGTAATTTGACTGAAATTGAACATATTTGTGGCAATAACAGTGTATGAGGGGTCACTGTGACAGTCTCCTCTAAAGCTTCATCCTTAATCTCACTGTTGGCTATGTATTTCTTGTTTTCAGCCTCCTGAAATGTAACTCTTGTCTGTCAGTAGACAGCAAGGCAGAAGCTATTTCCTAGAAGAGCCTGTTGTTTCCCAACCAATAGTGCCCTACTAATAAACTGCTTGTGGTTTTTTCCAGTGAAAAACTTGGCCAGTGATACTTCCAGCAAGGCAAGAAAGCAAGGGGGGAAATCCTGAGAACGTTAACTCGCTCTGTTCAGTTCTCAGAGAATCACGGAATTGTCAGAGTTGGAAGGGACCTCTAGAGACCATCTAGTCCAGCTCCCCTGCTAAAGCAGGACTGCCCAGAGCACATCACTCAGGACTGCATCCACGAGGGTCTTGAAGGTCTCCAGAGAAGGGGACTCCATATAGAGCAAAGTAGATCATATAGCATACAACAAACATACAGCAAAGTAGATTATTCCTCTACTCCTCTGCACTGTGGTGTCAAAAAGCACAGGAAGAGTCATTCCCTTGTGTCTTGAAAGCGGCACTACTTGGCCAGCCCTGAGCAGGGGGGGCATTTGTGAGAAACCCATGGGGCCTGATTACATGCTGAGAAGTAAAGTTGCACCCTTGACAGAGTCATTGAGTTGCAACCTGGTCCTTAAAAACAGCCAACAAAGTGAAACTGTACTTCTGTGCAGCCAAGCGTAAGAAAAAGTTCCTGTGGTTTCAGCCAAATGTACCAACACCAGACTGACAGATGGCCCTTCTTCCCCCAGAAAAGAAGACAGAGGAAGAGATGGATACAATATTTACAAAACTGTACGAAGCTCCCATGATCACATCGCTTGCTCCTGGTGGGGGTTTTCTGCTTTGGTTGCGGTGTTTTTGTAAGCAGCGTTTTCTGCTTTCTGCCTCAGTTCTCACTGTCTTTTTCTGCAAGAAAAGGAGAAGGTTTGGTGTGAGACACGTTTTCATTGGAAGTACAGGCCTCAGGGGTTCTGGAAACAATTTTGATTTATGTCTAAAAATAGAAATATTATGCAATTTGAAAACATAACCTATGATTATGAAGGCAAATGCTCTTAACCTCACCTCTGGTGTAAGTTTCAAAGCATCAAGAAAGGATTGTCAGATGGCTGCGTGCTTTACAGGGAACACACATTCAAGCTGCTGCCACCAAATGTACCCAACATCCAGTCAGAGGAATAAAAGAATTTGCCTACAGGGAAAAAAAAAAACCAAACAGGTCCTCTTTTATGCTACTTCATCAACTGTATTTATTAAATGAGCAAGGATGAGGTGAAGAGGGACACGAGAAGAGACAATGTAAGTAAATGGTTTTTCACTTCCAGCCCGAGGCAGGCTGCAGGCTGGTGTTTAGCTGTCAGGGAGTCACCACAGTAATGTGGTCAGGGGGAGGATGGGAGGTAGATGGGGGAGGGTTCAGTTTGTATTCCTCCTACTTGCCTTTTGAGGCCAAGAAATCTGGACATAATTTACTTGTTTAAAATGAGAATTCTCAAGCTGACTGGAGAGAGGTACTTGAGAAGGAGTGGTCTCGAGTTGGAGCCATGAGGGGTGTGTAGTTCTGGATACCCTCTAAAGCACACAGTGAGTACAGATCCGTGCAGACCCTTGGGGTTTAGAGGCTTGCAGCGCTCTATGCTGATTTTCCCACACAGCCCTGGAGACGGGGCAAAAGTCAGTAAATAGCCCTGCCCTGTAGGACAGGGAGGGAAGACAGTCTGTGGGCATCGCATCAACTACCAGAGTTTTCTCCATCTGAGGGCAGCTGAACTTGGGGAAGCTACGAGTGAATACCTCTTTCTTTTTCCAAGTAGGCAATTGCCTACCTTTCTAGTAGGCCTTTTTAAGTACTTGCTCACACAGGCGCCTGTTCTGGATCCCACTGGACCGTGCAGCTACCACTGCTCAGGAACACAAAGTCGTGTGTGTGTGTGCTCCTCAGCGACTGCTGGTGACCTGGATCTGTGTGGAGGCTGTTGGGAGTCAAATCCAATTAGACTTTGTGGATACATAGAGCCATAGAAGTGAGCTCTTCTTCACGTTGTTCCATGCTATAATGAAAGCACATCTCTCCTTGACACCCTGCAGAGCAGCAGTTGCTGAAGCCTAGCATCCATGTGGATTTATCCATGGGGTCCTGCTCAGCTCTGTTCACTTGCAGCAACGTTCAGAACCATGAGCTGTAATGATTTAGGATAAGCAGCAGTCATTCATACAAACTCTTGGAGCTTTTCTGGCCAAGACAGAAGAGGAAAGAAAGGCTGTTGGATGTACTGGCTATAGAGACACCAGGGAAGCAGATTTAGAAGAAAACTGCTGCAAAGCTTCAGTGAGCAGGAAAAGGGAAGAGGGACCTGGTTTGTCAAGCTTGAAGTGGCCACCTTGGCTGCAATGCCAATGCCTCCACATGTGACAGACACCTTTGAATAGTTAAGAGAGAATCTTTTCCAGTATATATATGAAACTTGTCAAAACTTCCGGTGGCTTTATATGTTGATGGGAGGAGACCCAGCACTCATGAGCTACCTGCTCCTGCCCGTGGAAACTGGCTGTTCCAGGCCGCATCACCTTATGGTCGGTAGTCAGAATTCAAAACTATGTTCTTCACTGGCTTGTTCTGGACATTAGCTAACGGAATGGCTTTCAGGGCTGAAATTTTCCCTTTCAGGAGGTAATGGATATATTAACTGTCAGGGATCCTCTCCTGACTCTAGGTTTGTGAAGCTGTACATAGACACACAGGATGCCCCCAAAAGCAACTGAATCTTTTTTACTTCTTTTCTATCTGTGTATTTCTAGTAAGTGAGAGAACTGAGGCAGACACCCAAGTAATTTTCATCCAGTTCCTGTTTGTGCTTATGTCCCAGGACTATGTGCAATTCGCTGTTAGAGATCTTTTCTGGTTGTCTTCCTTACGTTCAGGTAGCCAACACCCAGTGGTGACTTGCTGAGTGACTTCTGCTGGGTACAAGTGCTAGAGGGCAATATGTTCCAGGGAGTGAACCCAGAGACTGCTGTGCTGATGGGACAGGCCAGAGGGAAAAGCAGCAGGAAAGGAGCAAATACAAAGGCTGCAGAGGAAGCTGCAACATTCTTGAGGAATGATTTTTCAAATCAAACAAATGCTGAAGGATTAGGACAACAGAGAGGAAGGAAGGGGCAAGCAGGACAAGAAACATGTGCACGGGCGGTGAGAGAAGGAAGAGAAAATAGTAATTAAACTGGTTATCTGATTGACTCATTACTTCCAAACAGCCTGTGTGAGCTATCATAGCCTAAGAGTTGGCTGGAATCCTATACAATATTCTACAAATGAAAATACTCTGGTTTGTAACGTTCCCACCACTTTGTGATCCACTAGCTGTGCTTGTTCTGGTTTGTACTGACGTTATTTATCATCAGGGGGGAAAAAAAAAGAGACTGCCAAGCATCTGTGTAAAGCAAAGCAAAGCAAAGCAAACTGCTGTGTACCAGCAGCACAGGATGAGACCAGGCAATGACTTTGTGTAGTCAAGTAACGCACAGGTACTTGTGTGCTGTACTGGGAATCTGTACCTGCTCACAGAGCAGGCGAAGCAGCCACAACTGGACCACGCTCTGTGGGGTCTCTAAGCAAAGCAGGGAAGCCCTCCCAGCAGTGACACACCCACCAGAAAGCACTCTTTGTTCCCCACACGCGCCCAGAGAAAATAATTAAATAGTCTGCAAAGTAGGAAGACAAGTCTGAAATGTAGTAACTTGGCAACTGCAACAGCAGACACCTGCTCCAGTTTCCACGGCCTTTTCAGTACTGGTCCCAGCACACGTGCATGCACACTGTGTATGGTTGCACCAAAAGATGTTGAAATTACTTATAAGGAGTAAACTTGAATTGCAAAATTTTCACCACTGCTCTTAGATTAGGATTTTGACATAAACTGGTGAGTAGTGTTTGGAAATGAAGACCATTTCTTGGAGGGCGTTCAGAAGCCAGAAAGAATGGCGAGCTGTGAAGCGTTTGTCCCTGTGCAGTGACAGATGAATTGTCTAGGGCAGGTGGATGGACCAGAGTGACTTACTGGTTCCTGGTTACTGTGATCCCAGGGAACTGCCAACTGCCTGTAATTGCTGGCAAGAGCTCTGTTGCTTCAGGGAAGGGAAGAGAGGGTAAATACCCTCAGCCTTTAATTATAGCTTGTTCTTACTCCCCAGTTCTGAAGAACTGGCAGCTGCTGATAACCCAGTCTGCACAAAGTAGGGCATAAGAAGGGGACTGATTTTCCAAGGCACAAACAAATGTGCTTGTCGCCCTTTTGGGCAGAGAGGGAAAATGGAAACAAATCACAAAGGTGCCAGCAAAACCATTCTGTGGAGACTGAATATTGCTGTGCTGTGTTTGTCCCTCTCATCCCAACCACACCTTGAGAGGGTCTAATTATTTGCAGAAGGCCAGCTTTATAGACGCATATTGAGGCCGCCAGGACCATTGTCATGCAAATAAGATACTTGTTGGGCAGGTTATTTGGTTAAGAAGTCCTAATAGTTTCTCTGCAGCAAACTTTCTCTCTAGAAATCAAAGCCTCTGAACTCATTCACAGCTACACTGGTGCCCTAATGCTGATGAATCGATCTTGAGGACAGAGCTGTTCCACTACAGAATTATGACGTGGTTGGGCTTTTAAACTTCACCCATTTACAACACAAGATGAGCCTGTTTCGTAGCCAAACTACAGTTCAGTCACTGGTGACTCCTATTCGACTAACTAGAACTGATCACTAGACCTGGTGAATAAATTCTGAGTAATTAACATTGTAACAAGGAAGACAGTACTCTGAAACCATAATCATCACTGGAAACTTCCAAGAATTAACTAACAGTTTGACAACACTACCTGTGCGTTTGAGAAACGTGACTGTTGACAAAAGCTGAGTGCAGGGAAGCTTTTTTGCCTGCGTTGTTACTAGATGTTACTAGTGTCTAAAATCACACTACTCCTTGTTCAGTATCGGTTAGAATCCAACAGACAGACGGGTACTTTCATCAAGGCGGGGTAATGAGGTTAATGGCATCGGTTTGCATTTTAGCAAGTATTTGTCCTATCGGATCAGTCACTGATATTCTTTGGTTTTCAGGCTGAGTTTGTGGAACTGGTTTAAGTATTGGAACAGACAATGTGTTATCCTCTATTTCCTTTTTTTTTTTTCCCATGTAGGTCCATTACCTTGCTCTCTTCAGACACCTTCTGGTCCGATCTGATCTTGATCTTTGCCGTGAGGCTGAGCGTAAGGTTACCCTACAAGGAGCTTTCTGATCCAATGGCTCTGAAAGCAACAGCCTGAGCAACACCTGAGCCCAATTTAAATAAAAGCCAAAGATTTTGGTAGTGAAACCTTTGATTTAAAATACTGGAATTTCCTGAAATTTTCAGTTATGTTGCATGTAAATCTTAGTTTGGAATGAAAATGGAAGAAAGAATTAAAAAGACTGGACAGACTGGAAAGGAAAATTTTGAACTTACTGCAAATTGGATTTGGACATGGCATCATTTCTGGGAAGAAAAAAAATAGTAGAGGGGGCTGATTTTCAGAAATATATCATTGCTACTAAAGAGGTTTAGTTTTTTTAGAGAAGAGTTTGCAATGGCCTATCAGGTAGACACAGCCTGCACTGCCACCCCCACCCCCAGGCCTGAAGGTACTGCATGGACACGCTAAGCTATAATCCTGTTGGGAGAGGAGGGGGAGAAGACAAGATGCTGGTGGGTTTAATGGCAGAGGGAGAAAACTTTGTGCTTAGGTGTGCCGGGGAGATGGAAGTGCTGCTGAGATTCTCCTGGCTTCCTCTCATCAGTTCCACTTGATCTTCATAAGAGAAGTTTACACGTAGGACGTGTCTCTCATTTGAAAGATGATTCAGGAGAGGTCTGTTTGAAGGCTGGAAAACCCAACAATCTATTTTCTCTGCATAAGTTGCAATTTTGGAGAACTACTTAAGGCACTGTAGAGACCAAAATGTATTTCCTTAAAAATCTTTTAAAAGTGTGAAAACTGCAGCAAAAAGAGAACTGGTGTTAGTGGTGTCAGGTATGTGCAAAGAGAATGGGAAGCTTTCTCAAGGGAGTGGTGGGGTAAGTGTTCCTACAGTCCCAGAAATGCTCCACATCTGACATGAAGGGCTGGAGGGAAAAAGAGAGATTTTATCAAGCAGAACTGTGCCAAATCAAATAGCTCTACTAATAGAGGTTGCCTGAAAGGAAACCCAGCAGCATCACTATGAAGTGATAATAAAAGTATCATTTTTATTTACATAATTTCTACTAATAAAATTAATTCAAATATTTAATTTCACTTGCCAGTCTTATCTATAACTATGTCTAAGGGCATCAGACAAGAGAATCCCCAGTGGCCTTCTCTAATGCAGCTACGTATTTCCAGGTCAGTGGTCCAAGATATATCCAAGATTTTGCATGATTTTAGTCTCTCATTATAGGTTTTTATAAATCACAACTCATACTGGCAAGACTGCTTTTAGTATTCATTATTAGGTTTGCTTTTAGTCCTCATCAGTGATTTGCACTTACCCTAACAGTGTAAAGCATCAGGCAGCACTGAGCTTGCAATGCTAAATGCTGGGCAACTTGTTACTAGGCAGAGGTACCAGCGCTGCCCGTGAGACAGGGCTGGATTCCAGCAGTTTTTTATCTAATTTTCCCAGCCGGGAAAGAAGCTCAAAGTTGGTGTGACACTGGGAAAGGCAGCTCCCTTCTAGCTGTGCTCCCTTTCTTTCCAGCACTGGAACAGAATCCTTCCCTTTGGGTGCATCTTCCTTGCCTGGGTGGGTCAACCCTGGGCCAGGAGATGCGGGCTAGCTTGCAGCCATGGTCTGTATGGAGTGCAGATGCAGAGCAGCTGCTGGTTTCCTCTTGGCTTTCTTTGCACAAGGAAAAGCTCACTATAGTAGGGAGACCACTAACGTGCAGAGGTGGGGTATGGGAGCCTGTCACTCTCTGATCTGCGTTGTCTGGATTTTCTGTTCACTGTAAACTCTGTGGTGGAGATGTCTTTTATCGCACATGTACTGAGGCCTGACTCTCAGTTGGGGCCTTTCGATAGTAAAAATTCTTACCAATGACACTGATCCTCCACTATGAAATACTTGGGAATTGCTACCATAAGATTCAGCAACCCCAGGCTATTCTTCCTCTCTCCTCAGGGTCAGAGCAGGGACAGGGACGTAGACTAACTGTTGTAGGGAAGGAGCTGTAATTACATACAGACATCAATTGTACATGAAATGTTACTGCAAAAATGACATGGACAAATATTTCTACCAAGAGTAACTGCTGACATTGCCAGTGCAGCACACCACTTCCTACAACACCACACTGCAGGCAGGGAACACTTCTCTATCAAAATAACACTCCCTAAAAATTAGCCTGCAAGAGGCAATCTCAGTGCTGCTTCTCACTGAAATACAACCAGACAGTCTACAAATGCACTATCAGCTCTATGTACTCTTTAAATCTGCAACTTCCTGCTCCTTAAATGAACGGCTGAGATCTGCCATTGGATCTGTTGGCCTTGATTCCTTGTGTTCTGGAATCAAGAGTTATCATATGACACAGACCGTAGCAGATTAATCTTTTGTTGGAGATAGGCTAAAAACAAATTATCTAATTCAAGTGCTTCAGAGTCTGGGTCTCAGCTTAAAATATCAAGCCAGCTAAGAATGTTGTAGAAAACATTGTATTTCTGGAGACTCAGTTTAGTTAAACTCTTAAAATAGGTGTTACTAGTATTTGAGCCAAATCACCTTCTGACCCAAGCTGGTGGGGCCTTATTGACTTCAGTAGAATGGCATTTCTTTACAGAGATAGTTTAGCCTGCTGATTTTAAGGCTGGCACTGTATGAAAAAGCTGGGTAGAGTACATTCTTGCTTTGATGCAGGCTCAGGCACACAATACTTAGTCATTTTAATAAGTTACCTGTGTCCACTGAGATCACTGTTTACACAGAAATGTATAGAGACAGCAAACCCCTAACAAGCTGATGTTTTACAGGATAAAAATATAATGGTGTAACACAGAACTGGTAGGAAAGGCATGTACAATATGCTCACACAACAAAATAATGTTGGTATCTTACCATTTGTAACTGAGATCAGGGCAAACAGGGCACCAATATTAAAAGCTCAGCCACAGCAACTTGGGCTGGAATTAGATTGTTAGTGCTTCACAGGTATCGATACCAAGTAGGCAAGAGCTGAAATACAAAAACCTGTGCTGCAGCTGGAGTAATCTGTAACCTGTTCATAGAAATCCCATTTTACCAGCCCAAGTCAATGGGTGCCCAAAAGGCAAAACATAGTGTACAACAACAGAAATGGGTATGAACCATTTATCCTGTGCTATCGTGTGGCTCTCTGAGCACATACGGAGTTCCAACACAGGGGACAGAACTTTCCAGAAACAGATTGATAACCATGCATTACTTAAGAAGTAAGTATAGGGACTCATATTAAATAGTTAACTGAAAGCTATTAGGCAAATAATTTTATATTTGTACCAGTTTTCTCCCATGGGCACTTATTCTCCTACAAACATGCAGGTCTGCCACCAAGCTCTCTACTACCAGATCAAAAAGATTTTCTTTAATTGGCCTGGGTCACAGTTTGAAATGTAGTGAGCAAGGGTAATGGTTGGAGCCTTCATCATTATGCAGCCAGGTTTTTTCTTCTCCCAGAGGTGCTGTTTAATCCACTACAGCCTCGTATAAGTACGTTTGAGACACATGAGTCTCAAAACCTGCTGCTTCTAAGATATTTTCTGAACGGGAATGTATTCATTTGGTTTTAATCTCCTGGGAAGGGTTGTGTTTCTCATCCTTTTCCTTACATTGAACATAACAGAATCAATCAGGACTCTGAGCTTTGGGGGTTATTTTTGCTCTTTTTAAAGCTGTCTGTTAAGGAAGTTCAAAAAAGGTAGTGTAGCAAAAGAAAACCAAAGTTAAAGAAAATAAGGGGAATTCCACCACCCCCCCACCCCCGATCATTTACTGCATTCACTAGCAATGGGCAAAAAAGGAAAGTCTACCCTGTTGAAATTAAAAGTCCTTTGTCTCTCTTTGCAAAATTATTTTCACATTTTCCACCAGTTCTATTTTCTACAGTTTGTAGACTGGGAATAAAACCAAAGGTTACAGTGAAGGACAAATCCCAACACATGCACAATATGGATCTTCATCTATTAATAAAAATTAATGAAGAGAAAATCAGGTAGACAGTTTACTGCCTTTAATAGATTCTTTAAGGAATGTGTATTTGTTTCTTGCAGGAATATAGACTTGAGGATCTGCAGAAACCTGGTTTCAACTCACTGCTACAATTCTAAATAAAGTCATTTCATCACTTCTGAGAAGGATTTAAGTTGTTTGAATGGCACCTTTCCTACAAACCAAACAATTCAAGACTTAATGGAGCTTGCAGAGGGCACAGATTATCCTTCTGAATGAACAGCTAGTGAAGTACACTACCTTCCCATTTGCCCTAAGAGCCACCAGTGGGGCGAGAAACTTTTCCTCTTTCATTAGTAAATTAATTAGTAAACAATTTTTCTTGGCTGTCTCATGTGCCCTAGGATAGTGGTAGCATTGAACTTTGCTATGCCCCACCGTAATATTCTGCTGATTTTTTTCTGGCTTGAACAAAGGACGTAGCTCTTTGCAGTTAGCAACTAATCCAGAAATTCAGGTTTTAGGAGCTTCAGACTGTTTCTTCTTTTTGCATGTCAAAACATTCAACAGTGGTAACAGGGCATACTTTCATTACAAGAATAGTAAAAGGCACTGGTAAGCTTTTAAGTTTGTAAAAATTACACTCTTTCCAATAAAACTCTAAGTAGCTGGGGTTTTTAAATCACACAATATAGAAGAATAATTTACCGATTAAGACACTTTCTTCTTAAGTCTTCTCATCAGCACAGATCACTGAAATTTTGGGAACCACATCAGATGCTTGGCAGGATTACACAGGTTTTACTCCTATAACAAGGCAATAAGACTAGAAGGAAGAAATCCCAAATCCTGATTAATCTTCTGATTTGGAAAGTTATAACCTGGTCTGTGCCATTAAAAGCAGTAAGAAATTCTGTGATCCTGGTCACTGATTGTTCCTTGTGCTTGTCTCAGACTGAGATTTATTGCCACAGCCTGTGTTACCGGTGGATGGGGTACAGCAAAAAGCCTGAAACAGATAAAACCATTGCCTAATTTCTGCCTCACTTTCCCTTTAGCAGTCAGAGGTGGAAGGGACATGAGTGAGGGTAGGCTGTGATGACAGGTTCTTTCTATTTTATGTCCAAATAAGTGAAGATAAACTGAGGTAGAAGGAGTTAAGTGATATAAAGTGTACCCACTTCTCACTCTCCAGCCTGGAACACCAAAACCAGTAAATTTATACTTTAAAAACAAAACCCAAAAATCCCACATAAGTGAGTTTACTTAGGAAAAAGCATTCTAAGTTATATATGATTTTGCACAAGTTTCAGAAAGAAGAAAAGCTGATTTGAGAAGAAAAGGTGATTTGAGAATATCGTATTTGCAGTACTGTGAAAACCACACCCTCTGTCCACCTCCACGTCCATCCACTGAGCTCTGAGGACAAGAACCTGGCAGGAAGCTGACGGGTTCCCGAGGAGGAGTCTAAGAAGAAGAGCGGTGACTCAGCCCTGTGCCTCCCCAGCCACCACCCACCAGCGTGTCACCTGCTCATCTATCACGTCAACCTCAGTCATGCGCTCGCCACATCAACCTGTGTAGTTGCAACACCGGACTCCCACCCAGAGAGGCCACCTCGCCCACAGGGACTGCTGCCACCAATTGCCTAAGGCCACACGTCGCAGGCACAGCACTGCACGGCCGCGTCGCCAGGGCTGCGACAACTGGCACCTACTTTGGGAAAGTCAAGGGGCTGACACCGTGTTTGCTCTCCCCAGGCTTGTGCAACAGCAAAGGGGCTAAGAAGAGACCACGATAACATAGGAGGATTTAAATTTAAAAGTTGATACCAACTGCATTTTGTTTAGGAAACAAGTTAGGGTTTTTAGAAGAAAATATTTTTAACAATATGCTTAATAACTGAATTCCGTAAAACTACACTTTGCTTGATACAGCAAGGAAGCTCAAGTCCTTGGTAACAGCCTTCAGCTATTACCAATATCTGAACTCCTTGCTTTGAACTGCATAGTCAAAATTTACTACCTTTTTATTTAAAAGTATAGTGTTCATGGAGAAAATGAAATGTGTATGGAATTACTCGTACCCGGGTGGGGTAGGAACTCTCAGTGTTTTCTGCTGCGATACTGTGGGGGTGGCAGAGGAAAGGAAGATAAAGCGAAAGGATAAATAATCTGTAAATATCCTGTTTTATTTGTCTGGGCACCAGACTGGCCTTTAGCCTAAATGACACAGTTAAATCTGTGGAGGTGCTCAGGGGCTGTTTATGTCACCCTCTGATCTATTTACTCCAGAGGAATGATATTTTTGGAAACATCAGCTTGGCACATGTACAGAGGTAGGCAGTACAGCTAACAAAACATCAGTTATACTATCTTCTCACTTCCATATAAATTAAAAACATACAGAGGAACCTGAGACTTCTTGCTTTGTTTGAAATGTAAGTGTATTTCAATGTGATTTTGGGCTACAGTTTTGTATTTTCCCTAACAAACGCTGGATCATTCCTATCTGAAGCTTGCAATCCCTACTATCATGCTGTGACATCAGCAGTACCCAGGACAGGCTTCCTTCTGCTACCAGCTAACCCCTATAGAGAACACCAGCCTGAACGTACTAGCAAACCAGCAATAAATGTTATTTTTCTTTGACCTATAAATGAAAAAACATTTGGGGTTTTCCCAGTCCTGAGATTTTGCAAAATTTTAGCAAATTTTTGCACAAAATTTACCAAACTACTTCTTTTCAAACAGAATCTAACCCTTTTGAGAACACCTGCAATGTCATCTTATGAAGTAGCTGTCTCAAGTGGGGTGACCTTTATAACACAGCTCAGAAGCTCTCTGCATCCGCAGGCCTCCCATCCCTGACCCTTGCCACCCTCCAGGGCCCATTGCTCTGTGGGTCGTGTGCTCCTGACACAACAGTAGGCTAGTAGCTGTACTGAAGTTTTCACTTTTAAAGCCAAGTTTTAATTTTCAGGTAAAGACACAGCAAAAATGCTGTTTGTTGGTCAGTATCACGCTCTAGAAAGGTCAATTCAAGTTGACCCTACGTGACCTGATTTCCAAAAGCATCCTCTGTCATTTACACGTGTTGTCTGCTCGAATGCAGTCATAAAGAGGAATTCTGTTTTACAGCGTTATTTAAGTCTTAATATAGTAACATGCCTCAGCAATTCACAGTTCCATAAACGCCAGGACATGCCAGTATTACTATCTGGGTTTCTTATAAAGGAGGAAACAGAAACAAGCAGTGATTAAACACCCAGGCCAAGGTCATACATGAAGTGCGTGTCAGCTGGTGGTAGAATTTAGGTCATTTTCTAACTGAATGAGTAATGTGTACATTGCCCAAGCATGGGGAACTGTACTTGGTTTTGCAAGTTTCATGCAATGCTCAGCACCATGTTCTTCAAAGCAACTGCAACAGCCAATCTCCATCACCTGTCACTTCAGCCCGTGGCATTATCTGCCTTCCCCATCGGGCTGCACTGACCCACCCCAAGTCCTTCTTCATCAATGCACTTAGGCCCAGCACTACCAAAGTGACAGCCACAGCCTGGACACGTGGGGGGGGGCTGAACAAAACACTGTTCACCTGAAAGTTCAAATGAAAGCAAGTAACTCTGTAAAAATGACAGAGGCAATTCTTGTGTCTTTCTTACCCACTAACTGTACGCTTATTTGATAGAGATTTCCTTCTTATTAAATATTAGAGAGCAGCACTTTTGAAGAGGTAGTCCTAGACTTTTTGTGCTGCACACAGAGAGAGTCTGAGGGAGTAACTTGAGGGGTACCACTATGTATTTCCATGAAGTGAGTACTGACAACTGCCAAAAATAATTTGCCCAGTCTGCACACAAAGTGGAAAAAGTACTAATGAAGCCATCAACACATGTATTATAAGTAGTGTATAATTACTGAAGCTGAGCTTGCCTACTCAGCACATAATTTCTTCTTTTTCAGATTCATTCTAAGGAGAATAAATCTCATAGTGAGGAACAAAAATCATTAAACAAAAATCATCAAACTCTTAAGTATAACAAAGGGATCACAATGACAAAAATCTTAATTCATGACTACAACTGTAATATGTTACTCAATAAACTTCCTTTAATATATAAAAAATTATTATAGGCTATATCAAATTGGGCAATTAATGCAACAGGACATGGAAGTATTTATGTTTAGCCATTTAGAATGTTTATTATTATGTTTAGCCATGTACAGCACCAAAAGCTATTTACAGTCAGCTTAAGTGTTGTACTCCTACTTGATAGTATTTCAAATCCAGAATTTGTATTCTTTGCATGTATAATATTTAAAACTTTGATTTTGTTCCTAAATTGATCTGTATTTCGATAACCTAATCTTCTCCATGGATAACCGTACTTGAAACAGAAACTGTAGCCTATGTGAAAAGAAAGAAGGATTTGTTCTAGTTCAAAGCTTTTGGTCTTTAAAACTGAAAAATAGCCATCGCTTTTGGTCTTGGGAAGACATTTGCAAAGTTGTTTTAATTGACCCTTCTCTTTACAATAAAGAGCTCAGGAAACTGTTGCAGCACCGTGCAACAGTAGCCAGGTCACTTCGCAGATGCAGTTCTCTTAAGTTTCACCTAATTCTGCTGCTGCATCTGCACCAGTGAAAGTGAAAGAAGATCAAGCTTCTAAATTTAAAGACTGCAGACTCAGTCTTCCTGCTGTCTCCTGTCCTCAACTTTAAGCATATAAGAGGTCTCGCTGACCTCTGAAGGACGAGCATAGGTAAAGGATATACATGTAAATCTTGGTGGGGCTGGAACAAGTGGCTGTTAAGAGATACATAATAGGGTAAGACAGGAAGGCTAAGCTGCCTTAGAAATAGAGACAAAGAAACTACTGTTCTTGTATTCGGAAAAAAAATCCTGCAGAAATAAAGATAACACTTTCTAGAGGTGTTATTACACCAACATCAAACAATAAAAGTTTCTGCATTCAGCAAGTTTTAATCAAGCATGACTGCTACTGCTTTTTTTGTCCAGGGTGTCGTTTTAGCCTCTTAATTACAGGAAATGTCTATGAGGTAGGTAGGGGTGACATTCAAATGTGCAATAATCTTATTTACTGTACTTATATAATAGGCTTAAATTCCTTACAAAAATGCATGTCATCTCGCAGAGAAGGAAATAGTCCTTCATTTGAAATTTACAGCAGTTTGCTCTCTTTGTTTATTTCATCACACACAAGGAGAGGACACAGCACTCTGCAGCACCTGTGGCAGGGGGTGACCCCACTGCAAAACGAGTCCCAGGCTGCGCAGCGTGGCTGCAGTCACAAATCCACTACAAGGTAAGGGCAAGCTAAAGCCTCTTGCTCCGAAAACCCCGTTACCTCCATGTTTAAACCCATTCACCATTGCCCCTTTAATGGAGGTGGATTAAAGTGTTCACGACTAGGGCCTGCAAGATATAAGCTCCCTACGCTGTAAATAAAAGAATATTTAAATAAATAACTAGAACATGGCATGAAATAAAACTACCTGCAACCATAAAAATAAATTATCCCCATACAGCCAGGGCCGGGCCACAGAAGCCCGAGGAGGGCCGGCCAGGCAGGCCTCCACTCCTCTACCCACCGCCGAGGGCGCTCGGGAGTCCTAGGGACCCGGGACCCCGCTGCGACGCCAGCCGCCCGGTCGAGGGCACCTTCGTGGGACCCAGACTCGAGGAAGCCGGGCCCGAGGCTCACCTCAGACCGAGAGAGCTGAGTTAGGGCTGAAAAAGAGAGCAGTCCCCGCCCCTCCAGACGTGGGTGCAGCAGGCCCAGCGGCCTCCCAGGGCGATAGAGGCCTTGTGCAGCTGCACCCGCCCCTTATGTCCCGGCGGCTCCGCCGGTTGAGGCCCTGGAAGGAGCGGGAGACGCGGGGCCAGCCCCTCTTGTCAGCAGACGGAAGGCGGCTAGGCCGCTGCCGCAGCGCCCCCAGCGGCTGCTCGCCCGGCGCCAGCTCCTCCCACC
>VZTM01033733.1:64424-91309 GCA_013400555.1 Jacana jacana | reverse complement strand
AAAAAAAAAAAAAAAAGAAACATGGCAGATGTGGACCCAGACACGTTGCTGGAATGGCTGCAGATGGGGCAGGGGGATGAACGGGATATGCAGCTTATAGCACTGGAACAGCTATGCATGCTCCTTCTGATGTCAGACAACGTGGATCGCTGTTTTGAAACGTAAGTAGCTTTGGCCTTCGTGTATGGAATGTTATTTTCCTCTCTTGGTAGCTGTATGTGACATTTAACATTCCTAGGAACTTTCAGCCTCAGAAATGTATTTAGGGACTGAGTGTGGATCACTGAAAGGAAGAGTTTCTGTTGGTGTTGGGTGAAGTACTGCTGTCTGATAAAAAATGTAGTGTGTGCCTGTTCTAACACACAATGGTTGTTAAATTTAAAGAAATGTATTCAGAGTTTTCAGAGTTGTAATGTGGAAGTGTTGGAGGTTTTGTTCTTTTTTTTCTCTTTTCTTTTTGTAACAGTAGAGAAAACTTTTTAATATATATTAAAACTGTGATGATTACCAAGATATATTTCTAGCGTCCATACCCTTGCAACGCTTTTCTCAAGAGATACAGTAGATTTTTTTCTGAGCTCTGTAAATCTAAACAAAAGTCACAAATACTAACCATTGTTCATAGAACTATTTTGCCACATTGAAGAGTGTTGCTGTTTCATGCCACCTTCCTCAGTGGCGTTTGTGGGCTTCGTGTAGCTCAGTCCCTGCTCTCCCTCCTTTCTATATTTCTCACAGCACAAAATGCTGATGTAACCACTTCTGTTACTTAATCATGGTGCTGTGCATGCCTTACTCTGCATCCTGTGAGGGCCTGCAAGTAGCATGGATAGGAGGTAGCAAAAGTGTAAAATCACAACTTTTAAATTTGACAGCTCTTGCTTTTTTTGTGTGTGTGTGTTTGTTTATTTATTTGCTTGTTTCCCCGGTTCTTATTTTGGCGCTTTTACATCTCTCCTCTCTTCTTTCTTTTTTTCATTACTCTCACTTTCTTTTCATCTCAGAGTATGTTTAGTGTCTTTCTGATATATCCTACTTCTTAGGAGTGTGGGTTTAGAACTGTTTAAGAAGGCAGATACTTGTTACAGTGTTTAGTGTTGTAGTCCTGAAGAAGAGAATGGTTTTTGAGCTTGTGTCTTAAAAGCTGATCATTTTTCACAACTTTTAATAAAGGAAGTGTAATATTCATACATCTCTAAAATTTGGATTTGTAGTCAGCAGAGTTTTGTGCGCTGCTTTAGAATTTCAAATTGCCTCACCTTGGCCTTAATGAGCTTACAGGGGAAATTGTGACTTGGAAGTTACCTACTGTAGGGAGATGCCTTTGACTTCCCTATCTGTCCCTTGTAGTCGTGATGCAGGTGTGCACACTGTTTTCAGCCTCAGAAAAGCTGTTTTACTGACTTCTTAATTTTCTGCTGTAGAAGAGAATTCGGTAGTTAAGAATGAATTTTTCTGACAAATCTAGGTGAACTTCCTGTTTCATTATATTCAGTATAGAACAGAAGTAGAAATTTGGGCGTAAGTATTTCTTCTTATTCTCAAATACTTCTGGGTATTTGAGAATCAGGAATGAAATGTCAACTTTTAAAATATAAACCAGTTTGTGGGTTTTATGCATTTTATTTAGAACAGACATCTATTGAGATTAATAAAAATAAATAGTCGAAGTGTTCTTCTTTCTTATAGTATAGATAATGAATGCTCTGCAGTGTTGTGGGTTTAAAATTAGCTTTTCTGTCTTAAAGAAGGAACGTTAAAAACACCATTTGGCTTTTTAATTTTTGTTTTGAGCCTTGGCACAATTTAATAGTACTGGTCTCCTATGTTGTTGATCTCTTTTACTGTTGTAAGCTTCCCTCAAAGACAAACAGCGGAGAATTGAGCGTAAATTAGGAAGAAGTTATCAAGGTTCCCTTCCTGTTGGAGTGATTTTACAGTAAAGTTAAAACTGGGACTTCTAATTAGCACTTTGAGTACACTGAAGATACGGCTCCATGGTAATATTTGGTGAGCTGACATAATAGATAGTTATCTTCAAAAGGAGAGCTACTTCTTCCCATTTAGCACTAGCCATTTTTATTCCAACTGTGTTCTTGGTTCATGCCAGCATCAGGGCTTACTGAACTCCTCTAATTCACTAGAAGAGCAGTCTGCTCTTTAAACTCACAGAAGCAGCTGGTGAGTTTTCGGCTGTTACAGTGAATTACAGCAGATTATAGAGGTGTCTGAGCACCAGAGGTGGAACTGGAAATGTGGGAGAAGCAGAGAAAGGTATAATGCACTCTGCAGTGGAAAACTCAGTAGATTGTCTCGGTGCCTGTGGTGTTACAGCCTGCCTTTCAAGAAGACTTTATTTTGAGGCTTTCTATAAGAAATAGAGGATGTCTTGAAAAGTTATTTTTAAAAATCTATTGCAATGACAGTACAAGTAACCAAAACTGTCACGTGCTGAGAGACTGTAACTAAAATAATCTTTGTTAATATTTTTAAGTTGCTTTTCAGCAACGTTTTTAAAGGAGTTATTGCTTATCTAAATAGGAGATTTACTATGTGGCAAAATTGTTGCCAAACACATATTTCAGGAACTAATTTTGAAAATGGTTTGAGTGTATGCCTGACTTGTAACGTGGACGTATTTTTCTGTTGGTAAGAAAAACAGCTTCTAGACTTTAGAACATTATTTTCTTCTGTTAAGCAAGAAGAGCATTCCCAAATTTTTGTGTGCTGTGCAGATGTTAATTCAAGATGTTGGAATTGTTTATTGCTATTATGTTGCCTAAGAAAACTTTAAGAAATATTTCATCTGTGGAATTCAACAACTGGGAGATGGAAGGTAGAATCTTAAAACAGTCAATGTCTTGGAGAATGGCATGTGGTGTTTTTTAGTGATCAGTTAGAGCAACTTTATTAAATACTGATCCACTTTTATGTATGAAATTATTTGCTCTGATGACGTATGCTAAGAAAGAGCTCATTATTTTAGTGAAGTACATCTGGTGATTAAAAGCTGCATCTGGTGAGAACTGACAAAGCTATGAAACAAAGACATGTGAAAAATTCTAACATGGATGGTATGCATTTTCCCTAAAAGCACAACACTGTTTCCAGACTGATTTCTTAAGGACAGTGCACAGTCTGTTAGAAAAAAAGATGACAAAATTGGAGAAAAAGGGGGGGGGGAAAGCATTGAAGTGATGGATTCAAAATCTAGTACTTCATTATTGCAGTAAAATAATAGGGTTACTTTGCAAATGTTTTCAAGGAAATGGCATATTTTAAAGCTAATAATTTGTTTCTGTACAAAAGTAACGGGTATTGAAACTAGTGTTTCAGGTCAAATCAGCAAACTAGGGGAGGGCACACGGGTATGGTGGTGTGTTTCCAAGTGCTCTGGCACAGTTCTAGCAGTATCCCAGCAGATTGCAGGGTCTGCAGCCAGTAACAGGTAGTGGTGCCAAATAGTTGATGTTTCTTTACTTCTCCCCCAGATCTACATATTATATCTGATGAAATTATTTTTAGTGTTACTCATACGTTAACGTTACAGAAATTGGTGACATTCATCTTCTGGTGATAATGAGTCACAGACACTGTTAGTCACTTAGCATGAAGAATGCCTAACATTTTACCAGCAGCAAAAGCCAGTAGCCTGAACTGCAGAACCTTAATGAGTTAATAAAAATGGGTCTGCTGGGTAGTTGGAGTAAAATATCTAAACTCATTAGTCCCAAATTGTAGTTAAACTGTTACTAAGTCAACTTTAACAAGAGTTTTAAGTACATATTTTATATTAGCATAACTAAAATGATATTTTTAGTGTTTAAGTTGTTACAAGTAATTTCAAAGACAACGTAGAGGCTGGTAGATGCAGTCTCTCTATGATTATTAGTATAGCCCTTTTCAATACTGGTGTTTCGCCCTGATTGTTTCACTTTATTTTTGGTGAAATAAAGCGAATCGCCTTAGATCTGGGCTTGTTGTTGTTTTTTCCTTTCCATATCTGCCAGAGTAAAAGTATTTAGCAAGGAGGATTTTATTTGATTATTTTCCTTCATTACAAAGAAAACTTGTGGAACAAGGCAGGGGTAGAACAAGTGAAGTAAGTAAAGCCTGCGTAAAGACTCTACACTGCACAGAGGAAACAGGCTTTATTAATGCTCAGAAGGAGAAAGCGTGTCTTCCCTTCTGGCTGTGCCCTAAGTCACTTCAGTGTATTTAGCATTAACAGATTTGGTTAGCAATGAATTATCAAGAGTTATCAGCTTATTTGAAGAATAAAAACAAAAATTATACAAAGGATCATAATTTAGTCTTCTGATGTGTAAAGTAGAAATCCTTTCCATTTATTTTTTTTAGATCAAATAGGTTTATTTTAATGTAGATTAAACCTTGTTCTTTGCTAAGTATGTATTCATTATTATATCTCTACCATGTATTTGCTAATATGTAAGAAGTGTAAGAAGAAATTCTACTGAATCAAAGACTGTGCTGACATGAGCTAGTGAGATTGGGATAGAATAACATGGAACAGTTTAGATTTACTTCCACCTGGTTGCTCAAAACTATGGGCTCCTGGTTTATCATGATTGTGTAACTTCAGTAATTCCAAATTAAATATAGTCAGAAACCGAAGAAACTGTTCTTGTGGAGATGGGTGGGAATGGGAGGTGGCGGTTGTCAGGCCTATTTTTAAAGTCTGGGCTAGCTTTAAAAACGTCTTTGTAATTCAGATGGTGGTAAAGTGCCCTTTAAGAGATGTAATAATCGTGAGAAAACTGATAGGCTGAGAGGGCAGCTCCATCTGTGTTAAGGTGGTTGTGTGTCCTGCAGATTTGTTTGGTTTGTTATTTTAAGGGAAAAAACCCAACTCAGGCCATTTTTACGGTTTTGTGCTGGAATACAGCCATGAGTAAATCACAATAAGTATTGCTGTCAACAATAGACTACAGTTTTCAGTATTTCAAACCAGACAAAGCATATGTTCTCAGTGAATTATTGGTTTGGACTTATGCAGAGATGTCTCTGAAATGAACTTCTGAAAGCTTTACCAATGGCTAGCACTGAGGCGAGCGCTCTTCACAGAGCACTCCAATATAGTGGGGTCTTCAGCATCCTGTAGAGTGCTTTTCTGAGGGGGAAGTAGGTGTGTGCTGTGTTTTTCAGGGAGCTCTCTTGTTAGAGCATAATGTTCACAACTGTTTCTGATTTTTAATGCTGGCTGTTGTTGGGGGGTTGGATATTTTTGCAATGGTAAGAATTTTAACATGCTGTCTTTCTGGTTGCTTTTCGTCATATGGGAATTAAGGCCTCGTTGTCACGGGTATTATGGAGATTAATTAGCCTCCTCTGGTCATTTTGAGAATCTTAATGGCTGCAAAGGACGGAAGGGAAGCTTAGGTCATCTGAATTGACATCCTCTCTGTCATGGGCCCCTATATTTTACCTGATTATTATTTAATTAAGCACCTTGTTCGATATAAACATAATGTGTAACTAATGCTAATTTTACCCTGTGTTTTGCTGTTTATTCTGCTGCCTAGTTGCCTTTGGTGTTGAAATTTACTTGTCCTTTTCTGTGTGAATTTACCAGAGTTCTGCATTCAGGGGGGAGAAGGGGAAGGGGCAGTCAGTGCACCTTTTCTGATTGAATTAAAAGCCAATGCCATTATTGATTGTTGCTGCGAAAGCAGTTGGACGCAAGTGTCTTGTCAGCTCCTGATCTTCCTCCCCCTCTCTAGTTCTTCACTTTCCAAGGTTTTTTTTGAAATATTTTCCAGTGTTAGCTTCATCCATGCTGTTTATAGGAGTACATTTAAGTTAACTGTTACCAGTTATACATCCCAAATTTAGTTACATATTTCCAAAACATTGTACAGGAAGTGTGGTTTTAGTAAGTTATCTCCAGAGTTGCTTTCCAGGATATGATTGCTCGCTTCTCAGGCATGGCTTGATGATTATGTCGATGAAGATCTGTAACTTGGTTTTTGTATGTGTTAAAACATATTTTGTTTAAATGAAACTATGCCTGATTAGTCCAGACAGTTCCCCATAACTCATCACACTGTCTTTGCTACTATTGACTAGTCTGTCCCCTTTTTCAATTAAGTATCAGCATCATCAAGCACCCTTTGTTTTGGTCAGGGCTTTGTGTTGAGATAAAATTGATGTGATTCTTGCATGAACCTTCACAGAAAAGATGGGTGCAGAATTTATGGCAGTGGGTTAATGGCCTGTCAAAAGATTCCATCCCCTAGTAGATTGGGTGAGACCAATAAAATAGGTGTTACTGGGATTTCAAGTAGAGGCCTTCCTTTCTTGAATTACTGTACTTGCCAAAGTATTTCAAAAATTAGCCTTTTATGAAGGAGCCATGTACAAGGCATAGACAGAGTGCATGGTCAGTAGATTGGTAATGGGGAAATGGAAGTTTTCTTCCAAATCTGGTCTCTTTTTGAGCACCTGGATGTCCAGCAGAAGCTGGTGGGGAGATTACTTAGGCAGATTTACAAAATCATACTTTTTGTTTTAATTGCTTATTTTGCTTTGAAATGTTAGCAAAAGTAACATGTACTCGAACTATTACGTGTTTACAGAATTGAGGCTGCTACTAGTGGAAATCATAGGCAGAAGTATCTGTACTTTCAGGTTCTTTAATTTATTCAGCTATTGTGGACCAAGTTTCTGCAAAACATGTATAAATGCTGGAGATAAGAGAATAAACATATGTGGAATTACTGCCCTGAGGCAGGGCATATTTTTTATAAGATACTGGAAAATGCAAAAGGCAGCCCACCATATCCTTTGTAACGTCAAGAGCAAGGCTAATGATAATTTATTTAGAAATTAGCTATCCTGCAGAAGCTTTTTCTTCTAGTGTGGTGGTTTTTTTGTTTTGTTTCCTTTTACACAACTGATATTTATTGAATGTGTGGTCGGGCACTTAGATGGTGTGTTCCCTTCTAACAGTCAATGCACAGAAACGAGTTCAGCTGCCTGTCCTTTCCTTAGCTAAACGGAAGTGTGAAAGTACTTCTAAATGTCAATTTGAATTCTAAATTAATTTCTAATAATGCAGAGTTTCTGCTGAAATAGATACTGAATGGAGGTGTTAATGCCCGGCTTTAATTTATTGGCCTGAGCTGTGATGGTAGTAATGAGTACAGGTTCAGAGTTGTTAACGTTTAATGTTTTATAATTGTGGTAAAAGTTCCTAATAAGTTAATTTTTTAGTTGCTTCTTGCTCATACCTTTAAGATAAGGCATGGTATCTCTAAAGATTTAGGCGTAAGTGGATGTTCTCTGGCCTTTATTTGTTCTGTAACAGCATTGTAAGAAAGCAGAGTACAGCATGGCTTGGAAATGGGTCCAGCAGAATACATACATGTAGGCAACACAGGCAGTTCTTGTGGACCCTCTTGGTTAGTGATGTTATTGTTTTATTTGCAGTATTTCAGCAAAAGAAACAATGAGGGGGAAGTCTGATATCTGAGAGTTTCTTCTGTAGAAAGAACTCTTGCCCAGAGAAGCTGTGGATACCCCATCCCTGGAAGTGTTCAAGGCCAGGCTGGATGGGGCTTTGAGCAACCTGCCCTAGTGGGAGGTGTCCCTGCCCATGGCAGGGGGGTTGGAACTTGATGATCTTTAAAGTCCCTTCCAACTCCAACCATTCAGTGATTCTATGAACTACAGAAAGGAAAAGCAATTATTAGTCAAAAATAAGTTGCTATGGGTGTTGCTTTAAGACCAGATCAGTTGTGCAGGATGTATGTTCTTGGAAACTTTAAAGCAACACATTGCTGTAAATACTGACCTGGTCTGTTTTCCCTCAAAGCCAGTTATTAATGAAGTTTAAATTCAGTGTATTAATTTTTAGTTATTTAAACTAATTATATATTAGATAATCATTGAATAGTGTAGGCATGTATATTTCCTTATTCCCTCACTTTTAATGGGTCTCAGCAGCTGGTATGCATTACAGACCCAGCACAAGCGCTGGCAGGCGCTGTGCTTGGTGTTCTGCCACAGTCACATGCCTTGGACCCCACACCCAAAGCTGAAGGCTTTGTCACATGGCAGTGGTTCTGCCTCAGCCCAGTCCAGCGGTTACTGGGGAGCTGAGTAACATGTCCCAACACCAGCAGCAGTTGTGTTAACCGTTTTGGGGATGAAGTGGGATTGTCATGTATTTAAACACAGCAGTAGTCTTTAAACTACCGTAATTGTTTCTGTTTTAGTGAAGGCTTATAAGTGCATTTAAAATACAAAATGCAATTAGAGAAATGAGTTTACAGTGCCTATTTTTACCTCCTTGGTATCTCTTTCCACTAGCCAGCTGTAAAATCAGCTGAGTCACTTTGCTTGAGTTTAAGGGTTTAGCACTGGTGGGAGCTTACTGCTGTAGCTATTTAGTTCCTAAAGGGGGAATGGAGGAATGAATCAGAACTGTGTCAGCATAGGGAGTAATGCTGATTAGAGTGCTGTAAATGCCGTAGTAACGTAATTGTGTTGATAAATACATTTTATGATACGTTTGCTATAATGTACGTATTTGATAAAATGATAAAAAGTCTTTCTCAACATCGATATGAGTGTGATGTTTAGAAAAAAATTTTGGAACAATTACATTTTCTGCAGAGGAAGAATTTATATTAAAGATTTTGTGTATCATGGTCTTTACAGTCTAATAAGCTCATTGTAAAACTGAAAGCAGGATTTTTTATTTTTTTTTAATATAAATTGTATCAAACCAGCACTTTTTATGTGGCTTGTTTCTCTTCTTGATATCAGTATGGAGAACAGAGGATGCTCCACTGCTCTAATGTAAATGGAAATACCTCGGTAAAGGGTAAATATTGATACTGAACTGTACTTATTTCAGACCTTTTAAAACCTCTTACTTACAAACTTGCCTTCCAATAAAACCTTTGAAATACGGTAGGTGGAAGACTGCAAGAGAGTAAGTAGCAGAAGTGCTTTTCCTGGGAGTACAGGAATGAAGTTTTGTGGACAGGCGGAACTGAGACTTAAAGTAATTAGTAAGAGCTGTAGCGTTGTCACAGAGTAACCTCATTAACTCACTGAAGTCACTCTTTTGCTAAGGAGTAACACAGAGTAACCTCATTAATTCACCAAGTCCATCCCTAATCGCTCTTCTTGAGAGGACTCTTTAAAAGTGCTTTAGGAAGCTGTATTACCATACATTAATGTGATGTTAATATAGCTTCTTTGAAATTAAAATCTTAAAGTATTTTCCTTTATTTTTTTGTATTCATTAGAAGTGTCTGAACTTTGGAGCTACCTATTAGCTCCTATTAGCCATTAATTTCTAATTTGAAAGAAGAAAAACTTTTTAAAGGTGGGGTTGGGTTTTTTTCCTCTGTAATAAAGCAAACTCAGCACTCTCTCTTTGTGTGTTCCACTGCAAGCAGGTCACTGTGAACAGCGTGATATTTTTTCCCCATGTTCCAACTTTGAGGATACAGCAACTTTTTTTGTCAGAATGTCTTTTTTCTGAGAAAATTACTTTTAGTTAATATATGGTTAGACAAAAGCAATATGGTAAAACTGTTTTTGACACTGGATGTTTCAAATTTAGAAATTAGGCTCTGGGCCTTTTTTCCCCTGGGTGGGAGCTGAGGCCTGCAGTGAGGAAAAGTTTGTGTGCTTTTCTCTTGGAAATCAAACCCGTCATCTGTCAGTAGATGGACATGTCCTAAAAGCTGACCATCAGTTGCTGTCCTGTCACATCAGTTCATTCAGTGCTGTAGTTCTGCCCTCAGCCTCCCTGCTGTCCCCAGGGCCTTGGTCAGCCTTCTGTTTCCCACACAGGCAGTTTCTGAAGGGGGAGCCCAACCTGCGGCCACTGTGGTACAGACACTCCTGAAATTATTTGCTTCTCTACCTGTCCAAGCACATCTTAGTTCTGAGCACAGTCTTAGTTGGAACAACATTAGTGTATTGATGGGACCCAATATTTTACAGCAAATACATCACAGGGACCTAAAACTGTCTCAAGTATTTCAGCTTGCCAAAGGAAGCCAGTAAGGATGTACCTTGGAATTAAGGTATAATAGTGACACATAAGTAACATGGCTGGTTTGACTCACTCTTTGGATTCTGCTGATTGTATTAGCTGACCTGGTGATTCAGTAGAAAGAGAGGCTGGTCGTCAGAACGTGCTCTTTGCAGGACCTGATTGCTAAAATTGCTTCCAAGTGAGCAGTGAATTTCTCTTCCCTGTGCTGCCTTTGCTTATGCCTTAGTAATGAGGTACTCTTAGTCGGCATTGGATTGGGTGAAAACCGAGTCTCCTTTGAAAGCCCATTTACACCATTCTGAAGTGTAGAGCCTTCCCCTTTTCCTTAGGGGTCAAGGGCCAGCACACAGAAATCCCTAGTGGGGCTGTGTGACAGAAGGGAGGGGTGCACTTTGGACACCCACTTTCTGGCTGAAACAGTGTTGCATCCTTTCTCCCATCCTGTGCTGGCGTTCCCATCTCTCCTCCCAGTCCTTCCTCGGGCTCTACTCGCATGTGCGTGTTCTTGTCCCTGAGACAAGCAGAGCAGATGCTCGTAGTTCCAACCACAAGAGCCCCATGTAGTAGCTTAGTGTGGATTTTGGGATTAGAGAGGGATCTCTATAAAGCTGACCCACGTACCTCTGTTTGTAACGCAGTTACTCATAGGAAAGGTACCTATGGCATAACAACTTAAATGCTTCAAAACAGCAGTGCTGTGTTATGCTGGAGTTAATCTAACCCCCTGTTGGAGAAGGCTGGGGCTGGAGTACTGGGGATTTGTTGGCACACCCTTCTCTGCTGCTCGGCAGGCTCAGTCACTCACTAGATTGGGTTTGGGGGGCAGAGCTGATGCTTTCTGTTCCCTCACCAGCAGGAACTTTAGGAATTGTGAAGGCCTGAGTGGGCTTCAGCTGGCAATAAGAATGTGAACTTGTCTGTATGGCATGTGCGTGCTTATGAATGAAATCTGCACGCATCTTTTAAAGAGTTCCTGTGTAACTAATTGTTCTTTGTCTACTGGAACACTAGTTTGTGGGTTTCACCATGAAATAAACACAGCAATGTTTTACTATAGAACAATGAAGGCAGCTTGGTTTCTTTGCTTTGTATTGAGGATGTTTTGTAAGTGTGTTAATCTTTGTCTTTCTCTGGCAGTCCATGCAGCTTATCGAGTTGTGTAGTAAATGTGCTCACCCTTTATTCAGCTGTTGCTCTTGAGTCTACCAAATCTTCTAGTGCCCAGACCAAATAATTTAGCAAAGAACATATCTGTAATTATTACACAACTGGGGTGAAAGTTCTTTTGCAGCCTTCAGTAAGAGTAGCACTCTGGTTGTGTAGTGTTCGTCTTCCTCTTGTTCTGAATTGTGGTGCTGCAAGTAAAGCGAAGCAGAGCATCAGTCTTACCCAGTCATTTTGCATGTGCCTTCAGAGCAACAACTTAGGTAGCAGTTGTGGGCATAACAACAGCAGTGCAATCCATTCCTTTGATAACTTTTGGAGAAGCTAGAATAAAAAAATCTTTCCCAGAACCTCTCTATTAATATAGCAGGAAATGCTAGTGATGGGTAAACTGACAATAAATGGGTAGTGTTTAAAAGCTGGGAAGAAGTACCATAAGGAAATGCAATGTAATGATGCAATATGCTAAACGGTAAATTGCTGTTTGTCAGAACTGCTGCAATATCAACATAAGATGTAATGATGTGGGATGATTAGTTTGCATTCTCTTGTCTGTATCTGTCCTATTGTACAATTGTACTTGAGGTTTGTAGGATGGAATCTGTTGTTTTCTTCCAGTAGTGCAGGGAGATCCTCATCTGTGACAGGAGGCCCCTTGCCCTGTGACAAGGCAGTGTTTTGGACTTGCTGTGTGTGTGTGTGTGTGTGCGTTCCTGCCTGCCTCCCTGCTTGTGTGATGTTGATGAGGGTCAGTCAAGTATATTTGTCTGCAAGAAGCTCCTGCTACTGGATTGTTTCACTTAGCACAGGAATTTACCGTCTCTTATTTATCCCAATTTACTACATAAATTTGAGGAAATAGAAGAGCATATTAGGACAATTTACATACACTGTCTCAAACTCTTAACCACCACAGAGTGAAAGACTGTCTGATTTGGGCACAGCTTCTTGAAGATGTATTTCAGAAATGCATCTGAATGTAACTTGATAACTGTGTTTTCCTAGAACTGTAAAAAGTTTGTAGTTGCCCAGATAAGCTGTTTCACAGGAGTAGTGGAAAACTTGTGTACTTGGCTGACATGGTAAACACTTTTTTTTTTTTTTTTTTTGGTGCTGTTAACGTTATAACTTGAAACTGTTGAAGAACTGTGCTGCACAGAACAAAGTATAGCAGTGCAGTGGGCAAGATAGTGTAGGGGTCCTATATGGGCAAGTTGGTGTATTGTGGACTGCATTGCCCAAACGTGTTTTTTGTCCTGAGAATATAACCTATGACTTGGCTTCATTTTTGAAGTCAGTGTTGTTGTCATCCTTTGGGGCTTGAAAAAAAGAGTTTAATCTTTTGCCAGCTATGACCTCTTTGAAATAGTAGCCATGTATAATAGATAATGTGATGTTTGTAAAACAATAATAAAAATACTTTGAGAGTCACTCTGGGAGAGACTCAGGGCTGATAGAATCCAGGTCTGTTTGTTCTGCTTTCAACAGAAGTACTTCAGACTTCTGCATGCATTTTATTGTTTGGTATGACTTTAGAGATTATAACTTGATTTGAGTTACTGTACTGTATAGAACTTGAACCAAACTGTATGAGTTGAGAGAGACATGAGGGGAAGATGACACAACTGTACATACTGTATGCTAAAATAATGCAAAGTAACTCACTTGCTGTTTTGGAGACTGAGATAAAAATTCTGGTTTGATTTCTTTGGGTTTTTTTGCCGTGTTCCTTGTAGCAGTGTCTGAGACAAGTGAAGTTTACACTTCTATTAATACTAAATTTGTATGAGCTGTAATGACAGTGAAGCTTTAGATTGTCTTTGCATACATCATTATATCACAGTCCTTCATAAAAGGTTTTCACCTTTTTTACTGTGCATTTTTCTGTCAAACATTGGTTAGATTATTTCATAGTTGGTCCAGGGCATTCAGTTAGAAGGTTAGACTTACATTTTTAGGTAGCAGGCACCTATATAAAGTTATGTAAGGAGTTCTGTATTGAAACACAATAAATTAATTTTTAAAAGGAAAAAAAAATATTTAAAAATATTTATGGTAAATGTTTAGTTTGCAATAAATTAGCATGTACTGGAGTGGATAGTACATAAAATTTCATGCCACAAAGCCAGTGTGTTTTGTTCTGCTTTACTTTCAAGCCAGTGTTTTCGTGTGTGGTGTTTCTTGATTTGCTGCAGAAGGAATGGGGAGGGGTGATAGACAATGACAACTTTGGACTTCACTATTGGCTTTTTTTTTTTTCCTCCTTTTTTCTCTTAGGTTTTCATTATGTTAGTAATAAATCTTCATAAAATGTTTCTGCTGCCTATTCTACATGGTGTAATCTAGCTCTCAACTTCCTGGTTACTAGCAATATCCAACAAAAGGAAAAGAAAAGCAAACCCGAAAGAACCAAGCAAAAAACCCTGAAACCAAACTATTAAAAGAAACAAGTATCAAGTACATGGAGCTCAGGGGTTGAAGTAGCTTGAAAGAATTTTCGGTGAAACTGCTATTTCAGAAACAGGTTGCTATTTTTCAGAACAAGTGAAGTTCTCAATGCTGTTTTTTTTAGAAATTCAACGTCTATTACACATATAGTCTACAAAACTAGTTGTAGTCTGGGTAGCTTATTTTGAGAACCAAGTAATTCCCACAGGTTAAGTGTATGACAGACCTACAGTTTGTTCCTGAAACCTCATGATACAAATTGGTTTCCTAATGGGAGGACTGGAAATCATTCCTCTAAGTCAAAGAACAAATGTCCTGACAGCAAATGGAAGTTATTATTTGCCTCCTAATTGAAAAAGTATGGTCTCTGACTAATGTAGCTAAAGATTCTGACACAAAGTAATTAAAAAACGCCCAAAAACCAAACCCTTAAGTTTTTGCCAATGAGCTTCGTTCTTCTAAGAGCATTGCTGATACAGTGCACTGGTATTTGTGTGCTGGCAAAGAATTCAGTGTAAAGGATAGACTCTTAGTAACTTTGTATTTTTGCTGTATCTGCTGGGGAATTGGCTCTTAGGGACAGGTGTTTTAAGGACAGCAACAGTTTTCTTCCAAAATTTTAAATTTTCATTTTCAAAGAATACAGCCAAGTTCCATTTGTGCTGTGTCTGTTTATAAACTGTTAAATCATAGCAAATCTAACATTTCCTTTTTTTCCCCTAAGCAGTGCTTTTAACTCCCTGTAAAAATTAGAGGTTTTTTCTGCTGCTGTCTTTGGAAATCTGCAAGTGGCTTAGTACTACTTGCTAGTATTGCCATGGGGACAGTGGAGCTCCTTACCTTCCACTTGCTTATACACGTGGGTTTGGTTTGGATTTTAAGATTTGTGTTTATTTGTAATTTGTTTTCATAGAATCATAGAATTGTCTAGGTAGTTCAGCCATCAACCTAGCACTGACAAAGTGACAGCCATCTCTCTAAGCACCACCTCTATCCTTCCTTTAAATACCTCCAGAAATGAAGATTCTGCGACTTCCCTGGGCAGTCTGCTCCAGTTCTTAACCCATTCAGTGTAGAATTTTTTTTCCTAATATCCCATCTAAACTTCCCCTGCTGCAACTTGGGGCTGTTTCATTTTGTACTGTCACTTCTTACTTGGGAGAAGAGACCAAACCCCTCCTTGCTACAAGCTTTCAGATAGTTGTGGAGAGTGATAAGGCCCCCCTTCAGCCTCCTTTTCTTCAGGCTAAACAACTCCAGCTCCCTCAGCCACTCCTCATTACAGTTGTGCTCCAGACCCCTCACCAGCTTTGTTGCCCTTGCATGGACCCACTCCAGAACCTCAGTGTCCTTCTTGTAGTGAGGGGATCAAAACTGGCCACAGTAGTTGAGGTGGGACCTCACCAGTGCCGAGTACAGGGGGATAATCAGCTCCCTAGTCCTGCTGGCCACACTGTTCAGGCCAGGATGCTATTGGCCTGCTATGGCCCCCTGGGCACACTGCTGGCTCATATTCATCCAGCTATTGCTCACATCCCCAGGTCCTTTTCCACCAGGCAGCTCTCCAGCCACTCTTCCCCAAGCCTGTAGTGCTGCGTGGGGTTGTGACCCAAGTGCAGGACCCAGCACTTGGCCTTCTGGAACCTCATACCATTGACCATGATCCATTGTATATTCATATATTTTCTTGCAATATAATGTTTGAAGTACACTGTTCATAGCAATGTTTTAGTGATCTGTTTGATGTTGCATAAAACACAGTGTAAAAGATCCAACTCAAAACCACTTAAACAGGTAGCAGTGTCTAATTTAATTTTATGTACTGAAATGCTGCTTGTGTCATTGCATGGTAGTCATCTAATAACAAGGACACATTTCTGACTTTTTTGTGCAGTGGATAATGCCTTTAAAATGCAAAGTTACTGCATAAGCTCTTCTTAAGGAAGATGTGCAGTTAAATAACACTTTTCTTAAGAACAACAGACAGTACAGGCTGGACAGGCTAAGAGAAGTATTAAGTGATTTAGCTTTATCAAAGCTTCAGTTATTAGTTTATGTCACTAAATACGATGGGCAGTGTTTTCATTTGTCAGGCAGTATTATTTAATTACTTCATAAAGCAAGACCAGATCTTCAGGGAAACTATTAGCCTTTTGCTGTCTTGGGCTTTGGTGTGTTTTATGAGTCACAGTGCATTCCACATGGGACACTGACTGACCTCTGGGTTAGTCTCCAGAGTGACTGATTGATGAGTACTTCACCTGTCTTGCAGACCAAAGCGTGCTATTAGTTTTGTTCTTTCTCTTAGGATTTGGAGAAGTTTTAGGCCTTCTTTTAGCATACCAAACCTCTAGTTTGAGGAAAAAAAATGCAATATTTGCTTCTTGTAGATTTAGTTCTAGGGATGAACCGTCTAGTTATTTTGACTACTGTCACAATGTATTTCCCCATCACCTTGGAAGTTTTCTACCACTGCAGTGAAAAATCTTTATATTAAGTTCTATATTGCTAAGTAAGTATGCTATTGGAAGATAAATTATCTTGAAGTGTAGCTCCGTGTTTAGAACTTTTGATCCAAATCGCTCTTATCTACAACAGCCATAATAGTGGAAAACATTAGTATGACCATCTGTTTTGATTTGTATCCCATTATATCAGAGGGGTAAAAGGAGGGCTGTTGCTTAGTTTGTTATGAAGTTGTGGGGATGTTCTTGACTGTCCTTGCATATGGAAATAAGACTAACAATGAAGAGGAGAGCCAGAGGCATGAGAAGGAAGGGAAAATGCAATAGGAGCAAGCTAAATGAATTAAATATGTTCTCAGTGTGGTTAGGGAAAAAGAACAACGCAGGGGGAGAGGAAACTGAAATAGCATAAGGAGACAAGTGACAATGTTTATACCACAGGGAGCAATGACGGCTCAGAGTATTAAATTGCATAGCGAAACCAAAATCTTTAGTCTTTATATGTAACATAATATTGCATGGTTAAGTAACTTTATCATGGTGAACCTTGAAGCTCTGTTAAGGAAGAAATGCATTCTGTTGGATGAAGTGAGGTTAAGTTCTAAAACGATTTCCCAGGAGGATAAACTTTTCCTGCATGATTTTAAAATTCCAATTTTTTTTTTTCTGCTGGTTTCCTTCCCTAATACAGCATCTTTTGGATTTCTGGTTTGAATTTTAGGTTGTGTACTGGATGTCTACATCCTACCATTCTAAATCAGTGCTCTGAACCTGGAACACTTATCATGCTGGCACTAATTAAGCAAATCGTGCCAGCATGATAAGCGTTCACCTGTTAATGTGAAAGTCTATGAAATTACTTAACATAGGGAAACTTGCACAACTCTGTAATGTTTTGTTATGGTTCTTTTTGCTTCCCTGCAGATGCCCTCCTCGAACTTTTTTACCAGCATTGTGCAAAATTTTTCTGGATGAAAGTGCTCCAGACAATGTATTAGAAGTAACAGCTCGTGCCATAACGTATTACCTGGATGTGTCGGCTGAATGCACCCGTAGGATTGTGGGAGTGGATGGAGCTATCAAGGCACTTTGTAATCGTTTAGTGGTTGTTGAACTTAACAACAGAACCAGCAGAGATTTGGCAGAGCAGTGTGTGAAGGTATGCATTCCGAAGAAACTTCTGTTTATAAAGAAAAGGTGGAAAATCTGCTGTTTCTGAAATGCTTCCTCATGTTTTATTAAAATGTGAAGCAACCCCATAGAGTATGATAAAAGTGTATATACCAGCAGTGCTGCTTGTCTTTACTGTCAGCGTGGTGCTCTTCGAAGCTGAGATGCCTTTAAAAAAAGTATAGAAAAAGAAACAAAAATGTCAGAAGAAATCTTTCTCATTTATCTTACATGACTAGAATGCTAATTTTATGCTAAAAAGGGAATGAAAAATTGCTCCAGATATATATAAATTACCCACTGGAAAAAAAAAAGTCTGCTGTCTCTTCAGTAGCACTACACCCAGTTCCTTGTGAAGCTTTCAGAAAAGTTTACAATACCCTTTAAATCCTCTTGTGTAAAGCATAACCCATATCCATGTGATGTCCTGCAATTTGAGTCCTTGATTACCATGGCATCAGACTTTGTGCATGTGTTTCCTCTTTACTAGTTCTTATCTACTCAAAGTACATCACCTAACTACTGGAGTAACAATACTCTTGGAAGTTTCAGAGCTCGCAGTGTGTGTTATCCAAAGACTTAATTCTCCCAGGAACAGATACTCTGACCTTGCTGTCTCTCATGAACAGCTGTTATGACTGTGCTATTGAGGGATGTTGTATTTGCTCTTGTATTTTTGAAGAAAACCGTAATTCCTGGAGTACTGGAGGCTTTGGCCCTTTCTGGGTGTTGAGGAAGAGAGAGGGCTTTTCTGTTCTGTTGCTTCATTTTCTTAACTGGTTCTGTAGATGGATACAAACAAAAAACTGACAACTTGTGCGTGCTTCATTCTAACGAAATTTCATTTTGTTGTAGGTGTTAGAATTAATCTGTACCCGTGAGTCAGGAGCTGTGTTTGAAGCTGGAGGGTTGAACTGTGTTCTGACGTTCATTCGTGACAGCGGCCACCTTGTCCATAAAGACACTTTGCATTCAGCTATGGCTGTAGTATCCCGACTCTGTGGGAAAATGGAGCCTCAGGATTCTTCATTAGAGATCTGTGTGGAATCACTGTCTAGTTTATTAAAACACGAAGACCATCAGGTAATGTACTAGTTGGCTCAATGTGCTGTGAATTTAACTTCCATTATGTTTAATAAATGAATAGCTAGGTATTTTTATATAGCCTCCACAACTCAGTGTTTACATAGTAGTTGTATTTGGATGTTATCATAGTTTCCTTTGCAGTTGTGATGACAAGAAGATAAAAATACTGCTTAGTGTTTGACTACAAGCACTGTTGTGGGAATATGATCTTATTTAACCTCTGGAAACATTAATGAAAAATAGTGTGTAACTTTTTTCAGTGCATTTTGAAATACTTTCTGAAGTAACTAGTGTTCTATGTTTGCACCTCACTTGCTATTAAATTAAGCACAAATAAGAGACAAAAATCAGTCTGGTTTGTTTTTCCAAACAAAGAGAAGCAATAAAACCATCCACAACCAATGCTAAAATATTACATTGGAACCAGCTGAAACGGTACTGCTATAGATGCAACACCTCTCTTTTATTGAAGTTTTATTAACTTGAGATGAAGTAGTCCTTGTAAAACCTAGAAAATGAGTCCTAGAGGAATTATCTTCCTGAAAGTGGGATCCTTTTGTGTCTGTCACACTTTGCAGCAGCTAGCAATAGCATACTTTGCTACTCCTTTGCCGTAGCTGTTGAGCCAAATTCTCCCTGTACCTTGGCTGGGCTTCTTGTCCATACCGTTCTCAGTCCTTGTTTTGTTCCCGCCTCTGTCCTCATTTCTTTCTCTACATCCCCTACCCCCAGTCTGGTTTATCATATTTGGGAGACTAAATCTATTTGCCCATGAGCTAATTTTTTAAAATATATTTTTAGATCTTTTTTGAAAGACCCAGTTGGCAGCCATTTCAGAACAAGCTGCTGTGGTTTTTTAAACATTATGTGACTTTATTAGTGCAGTGATCATCTCAGGCCAGCTAATCCTGAAATTTAGACCAGAAGACTGTAGTATTTTAACTGTTCCTGAATGTGTGTGTTTGAAAGAAAGCCATTGCTGGGGCTCTTGGAGATCTGAATGAGAGTTCAAATTAACTTAATCTTTTAGCGGTTAAGCCTTAAGGTAAACGGTCTTGAGATTGGAGTAACCCAGATGATAGTAGGTAAATCTGTCCTGTACTATCCTTGAGAAACATGTGTGAAGCAAGCCTCAGGATTTACAGTGAATGTTGATGCATGTTACAGGTTTATGCAGTAACTTCCTTTAGAAAGTTTCCTTGTCCCCCCCCTTCCCTTTACAGTGTTGGATTTGGTCAGTTTGTGTGGGCTGCAGGTTAGTAACAGCACTTGAGGGGTGAGTTTAGAGCACATGAATGTGGCCCCAAGAACAGATTACCTCTAAGTTTGTTTTCTCTAAATATTTCTACCAAACTAGCCTTTTGAGAGGAGAAATGTAAATACCTTCCACAGTACTCTTTTGCTTTGTAAACTGATGTCACTAACACAGCATGTTAAATAAGCTGAACCTTTCTTGTGTATTTGTGACAGAGCTGTTCTGGTAAAAATCCATGCAGTATATACAGATGACATAAAGATTGGCAGGATTGTTTATCCATCCTGCTGTCAAAGAACTGTAGCAAAGTGCCAGCGGACCTGAAGAGTGACCATTACACGTTAAAGAAAACGTTCCTTGCAAAAGGGTCCTGATAAATCAGAATGCTTGGCATGCAGGGACCGTGCCAGAAGTTTAGCATGCTTTGCATTTATTCAAGAGAAACTGCTGGTTTTCAAGTCTTTGAAAACTTTAATGGAAATTTAAGATCTTAACTTCATGAAGTCTGGCTAATATTCTAATCTTGTTCTGTGCGTTAAAGAGTAACTGCTTTAAGCTCTTGGTATATGATAGCTGTCAGTCACTTTGAAAATGAGTTGTGCTAGAAGTTGGAGACACTTTAGGGATTAAGAACTGTGGTAATTTTGAGTTTGGTAAAGAGTAGGTATTATTGAGGGTTTTGTTTTGTGGGTTTTTTCTTGGTGTTTCTTGACACCAGTCTAGTTTGCTATTGCATATCTATGAAGGCAACCGTGCCAGAAGCAGCTCGTCTTGATATGTCTATGCAGACCTGATCTGGAAAGTGGAGACACTTTGAGTGTATAGGTCAGAGAGGTGTTAAAGGCAAAACCTCTCTTTCTTTTCAACATCGACATGAGAAGAAGCTGGATCCGTTCCTGGGCAGTCAGCCAGCAGTATTTTTTACGGGATTAAGAGGATCATTAGTAAGCCTTGTTTCCACAGTGTTGCTGCTTTTATTTTTTCCTGTAGAGACAAACCTACATTTGGGAGTTTGTGTTTTATTGTCACAAAAATACTTGCATATCCCTGGGTCAGGTGCTTGGTGGACAATCTGGGTTATCTAAGGGTAAAATCTGCTTTTCCCAGTTTGTCCTATTTTTAGCATTGGTCTAATTGAAAAATGTCTTTTACTTATGAGACGTATGTAGGCATTTAAATACAACTTTAGCTATCAAACTGCACTCAGTTTAACTCTTTGGGAGTTCTGAGTTGGTGCTTCGCCTAATGGCTGTTAGAATTTATTAGAATAGAAGGCACCAAATTAGTATAATGTATTGTAGTATTAGCATAACATTAATTATAAATATCAAATAATGAAATATTCCAATATGTTATACTCTATAAATTTAGAGATAAAGCTGCAAAGATTTTTTTAAAACAAATTTGAAATTTAACAACTGTCTGAAAGTTAGGAAGTAAAACCTTATAATGTATTTTCTTGGTGGTTTGAGTTTTTGTATTTATTTTTGTTAAGTTTTATTATTAGAAAGCTGCTTTAACATTTTCTAATATCAGAACCAACCAGGAGGTTAAGTACTCCATATTTCAATACCCAGCTGTGGGTTGGTTTTCATTTTTTCAGAGTGTATTGTCAGAATGGACAATTGTTAGTTGGGGCTATAAATACTTATGTTTCCTCTAAGAACAATATCTAAAAACTGTTTAAAAAATGTACTTCCAATATATTTTAATTTGACAACTTGATTATTAAATGTGTTTTGTCTAGATTGGTTTGGGGGTTGACTCGTGCAGTTAAGGGGGTGCTCGCAGTGCTGAAATTTAAGCAAAGAAAAATAGTTTTTTTGATTTGCATATATCATGAACGGGGGGGGATATCCCACCAACAGCACAGTCCTTCATGCAAGCAGTTCAGAGCACTGCTGGGTTCTGACTCAGGTTCTGGCTTAAAAAAACCTGTCTCCCTCGTTCATTGGCTTTGAAGGCAACCTGAGGAAATTGGTTTCTCCTGAGTCCTGTATTCTTGTGAATATTCCCTTAGCATCTCCTCACCGTTAGTAACAGATTTTTCCACTGTTTTCTCTTGCACTTCTTTCTTAGGTTTCCGATGGAGCACTGAGATGCTTTGCTTCGTTAGCAGACAGATTCACCCGGCGGGGAGTTGACCCAGCCCCGTTAGCTAAGCATGGATTAACCGAGGAGCTGTTGTCTCGCATGGCAGCTGCTGGTGGGACAGTATCAGGACCATCTTCAGCTTGCAAACCTGGACGGAGTACAACTGGGCCACCATCTACAGCTGCAGACTCTAAATTAAGTAATCAGGTGTCAACTATTGTAAGCCTGTTGTCAACCCTGTGTAGAGGCTCTCCAGTAGTAACACATGTAAGAAATCCTTTTACGCTACAGCTTTTTGTTCTCGTAGACTTTTTCCCTTCATGTACTTTAATATACACGAGATTTGGGTTGCTATTTCATATGTAGATGTATAGGTTTTATCTTTACATGAATGTATATTTATATACATACACATAGGTTATTTGTAAAGAGGGGAAAAAAAGGAAACATTTCATATGGAAATGAAACCCAATTCTGATAGTATTTTCTAAAGCCCTGTATATTTTTTATTGTTCAGACTTTTAATTATTTCCAGGATCTCCTAAGATCTGAACTTCCAGATTCTATAGAAAGTGCGTTGCAGGGTGATGAGAGATGTGTACTGGATACCATGCGGTTAGTAGATCTTCTTTTGGTGCTACTGTTCGAAGGGAGAAAAGCCCTGCCAAAATCCAGTGCTGGATCCACAGGCAGAATCCCAGGATTGCGAAGGCTGGATAGTTCTGGGGAACGTTCTCATCGGCAGCTGATAGACTGCATCCGCAGTAAGGATACCGATGCGCTCATAGATGCTATCGACACAGGAGGTAAGCAGAGATCTTATGGAAAAGAGAATGAGATAAAGAAAGTCTGTTTCTATTTAGACACTACACTAATCTGTAGTGTCATAACAAATACTTAGATGGTACCCTGACATTCTTTATACAAGTTCACTTTTATATTCAATACACAACAAGGCTGGTTAGTAATAATTTCTAATTTACTTCTTTTCTTTAATTACAATTAAGGGCATAAATGCTTCCCTAGAATTATTGACGATGCTTAATTTTTTTTTTTTAACACCTGGCACTTATTTAAAGAACACAAGTGGTTTAATTTATAGTTCTGGGAGCTTTAATTACTTTAATTATATCTTTCAGCTTTTGAAGTAAATTTTATGGATGATGTAGGACAAACTCTTCTAAATTGGGCCTCAGCTTTTGGAACTCAGGAAATGGTAAATTATTTTACAGAATCTTAAAAAGTTGGATTATCTAGGTAAAGAAAGGTGAAAAAAACCCCTCATTTCCTTGTTCTTATTTAACAGGTAGAATTTCTCTGTGAAAGAGGTGCTGATGTTAACAGAGGTCAGAGGTCATCCTCGTTACACTATGCAGCGTGTTTTGGAAGACCTCAGGTAGCAAAGGTACGGTTTAAACTGACACTGGTAGAGAGCCTCAGATACTGACTTTTTGCCCAGTTCTGTACAAAATGTCTTTGATGCAATGTTTAACATGTGCACTGTCAAATATTTACATGTTCTTTACAGTTTTTATCAAAATGCAAATTTTTTGTTATGATAGGGCAGGAGTGTGAATAAAAGGATTTTATATTAACTTTACAGAGACAAAGAGCATATGATGTTCTAACTTTGCTTACAAACATGAGAACAGTGTAGGAGAGACAGAGGAAAAAGATGTTTACTGCTTTGGAAGAAGGGATCTTAGTGCTTTTTTTATATTTAAAAATACTTGTTCCTAGACTCTCTTACGACATGGTGCAAACCCTGATTTGAGAGATGAAGATGGGAAAACTCCTTTAGACAAAGCTCGTGAAAGGGGGCACAGTGAAGTAGTAGCTATTCTTCAGTCTCCAGGTGAGCGCAGTTCTCAATTCCATAACCTTGCTGGTAGAAATGCTTCTCTAAGTTAAGTAATTAAATTATTAGAATTTTACTTCATTGATATTCTATTTTTAAAAAAATAATATTTTTTGATTGACCTTCATTAACCTTCAAAGTACATGTGAAAACGTCAGTATTTTAGATATTCTTGAGGATGGGGGTTACTGAAGAAACAACAGACTGGGCACAAGCAGTGCCAGGTTGTCTTCTCTTCAGCTGTGGAATGGGGCTAGACTGGGATTTTGCTGTGACTTCAGAGGATGTTAGCCCTGGTAGCTTCTCTTGACATCCTTTCTTTCTGTGTAGGAACTGTACTTCACCTGTGCTGGAACCACAAGTGGTTATGTGTTCATATTTAGTTCACTTTAAAGACTTTGAGATTCTCCTATGAGTGGTCTTTAGTGGTACTTGTTACTGATCAGCTTTCTTCAAGAAGTCTTGCACACGTGCATTTTGTATTTTTAGCAATGCATAGTCCTCTTCAGGTGCTTAGGGGTTAGGAAACTCTTATGCTTATTTGAAGAAGGGTTTTGTTTTGTTGGTTGTATTTTGCTGTTGAACATGTTAGGGAAAAATTGTTTTGCAGGGGACTGGATGTGTCCTGTTAACAAAGGAGATGAGAAGAAAAAGAAAGATGCAAACAAAGATGAGGAGGAATGTAATGAACCCAAAGGAGATCCAGAAATGGCACCCATATACTTGAAAAGATTATTGCCTGTGTTTGCACAAACATTTCAACAAACAATGTTGCCTTCAATAAGGTAATAGGCATGATAGACGGGTTCCCTCCATATCTTGAATTCCTTAATGCACTCTGTTAAAAAAGAAAAAGTGGAATTTTTTTTTCCCAGTAAAAATTGTAACATCTGCAAGTTCAAGTAATGCAATTGACACTTAAATGTATTTCTGTTCGAATCAAAGTGGTGGTTTGAAAAGTGTTGTGAGTCTGGTTTTTACTTAGAATTTTAAGTAGCATTTTTTTTCCTTTCTGGGCAAGTGGCATCGTGAAGATTTTCTGGGAACATGGAAAAAAATATGGTTGGTTAGTTAGAAGTGGGAGAGAAGCATATTATATACTATGAATTACAGTAGCATGATTCAAGAAAACTGAGTTCATATAGTGCCTTGTATAGACTTTCTATACTGGCTATTTGGTTGCAGCTGTTTGCAGCCATGATAATGAAAGTACTAATTTAGGAGAGGAAAACTAATGAATTGGTCCTTCACTAGAAAATTAGGAAGACCAAAAAAAGCTATTTTAGAAGGTTTTAGAAGAATTCTTAACGGCTTAAGTGTTAATCAACTGGAGATGCTGCCTCTTACTGAGAGAATTAAAAGAATGTAATCTAATTTGACACTTCAAGAATACCCTGGGTGGCATAATGGTTGTGATAGATTGAGGCTGACCACAACCTCTTGGCATTTTACACTACGAGTATAACATGTGTAACTTCTTATTTGTGTTCCCAGTGTTCATAGGTACTTTGAGGGGTGAATACAATATAAAAAGGGACTCTAGTAGAGAGAAACTCTACATGAACTGTCGATAGGAAGCTTAAACTAGGTCATTTTTAATGAAGGAAATAACAAGCTGGGCACAATTACCTGTTGCCGATGGAATAAAGAAGTAGTTGACCCTCTGTATGGTAAAGTTTTCTTTATGAATCAGCTAAATCATGTTTTTTAAAGTCAGTTGCATAAAACATCTAGCTTTAACCATACAGAAGTGATTGGCTCACAAACTAATTGTCGTTATTACTATGGAAGGCTGCATGGCCTAATAGTAATTTAGGGGTCTTGCCAATGCACAGGAACTATGTGACAGAAGTTGTGACAGAAATGGAAGGCTGGGTACCTGGGAGGAACTGTGCAGCAGTGAAGGGTGCCACTAAGGGTGGATAAAGAGAAGATGTAGACTAGGTTTACCTGGAGAAGGGTTGAGGAGAGGAAAATACGTTAGACCCCTAGTACTGTAGAATAAAAAAAGATCAGTAGGTAAATTATTCTTTGAGATAATCTGAGATGTATTAACAGTGACCAATTTTAGTTCCAATAATGAGAACTAGAACTCATTTTAAAATATTTTCTTGTTTTGAAAGCATGCATAAATGGAAAAGCAGTTTTACTCTGAACCTTTTTGTTGCTTCGATTGCTGCTTACTTCATCTTTGTAAGAATTTTATTTTCCCTGTGATCTCTTTTAAAGGAAAGCAAGTCTTGCCCTCATTAGAAAAATGATACATTTTTGTTCTGAGGCGCTGCTGAAAGAGGTTTGTGACTCTGATGCTGGCCACAATCTGCCAACGATATTGGTTGAGATAACAGCTACAGTTCTTGATCAAGAGGTAGGAAGAAAGAAAAGGTTGTCCTTGTGTGAAAACGGTGCACAAAGGGGGGTTTTGATCATTGAGTCCATGCACTTGCTAATAGCAAACTCCAAAGCAGTTATAGCACCCATCACTGTGTGTGAAGTTCAGCATATAAAGATATTTTTCAGTAAAGATCTCCTTTGTTATTTCCTTTCCATCCCAATGTGTTACAGGATGATGATGATGGCCATTTGCTAGCCTTGCAAATCATAAGGGATTTGGTGGATAAAGGTGGTGATCTTTTTCTAGACCAACTGGCTAGACTTGGTGTAATTAGTAAAGTGTCAACGTTGGCGGGGCCGTCATCTGATGATGAAAATGAAGAGGAGTCTAAACCCGAGAAGGTAAGTACAGAATTGATAGCTTTATTTGGTGCTGTAAAACCAACACTTCTCCTAAAATTTTCACTGTTGTGATAACGTCCAGGGCAATTTAGTTAGGTTATTAATGTTCATTGTACACCACTTGTTTTAATTATGTTTGTTGTTGTTTTTTATAACTTCATTTTCTGTTAACACATTATTATCTGCTGAGCTTTTCCGCTCATACTTGTGGTGAAGTTGACTGGCACTTGGCTTTTGTCTAGTGTTTTGAAAATGACTGCTAAACCGAGTGAGTCCTTACTGAACAGAGCATGTCTCTGTCAATGTACACATAATTGCAGGTGTCTTAAACTTTGGTATGGCATATATTAAAAATATGAAAAGGAAAATTTTCTACATGATGAAAACCTTAGGTGCATACTGAAGTTATTTACTGGCTTCTGAGAGGCGTGGTACTGACTGCTCAGATGAACTGAATGGATAACAGACCACTTCCCTTACCCATTCAGCTAGGGCTTATAGTTAAGCCTTCAGCGTACAGTTACGCTTTTTAACTGTGGGTTTCGGGCTGGGTGGGTTTATTTTTTGGTT
>VZTM01033733.1:6129-60653 GCA_013400555.1 Jacana jacana | reverse complement strand
GTGACATGATGTATAATAAATTTGTTAAAATGTAATTATGGAAACTTGGAAATAATTCATTACGAGAATTTTAATTTTCCAAATGAAATTCCAAATTTCTCCTTATAATCCTTGTCTCTGGATGCTATGAATTTTAAGCACTAACAAATGTTATGCCTTGAGTACATATGTATTTTTGCAAAGAGATTGTTTTTGTATCAGACAACAGTAAAACTGGCAAATTAAAAAAACCTAGAGCTGAGGTTATTGTAGCAAAAGGAAAACAGCAATTTTACAAGTGCAGGAATTCAAGAACTGTTTATCAAATCAGTATGCTGAAAGATGGTGATATTTCTTAACTTTAAAGTTGAGATACAATCTTTACATTAATGAGATCATTGCATTTGTATTTTATGTGGAGCTTTTATTTTTTAGATTATGAACTCATCAAATTTTCTGGAATTATGGTAATTAACATTTCAAATCTAGTGTGCAGCCTTTCAATTACCATGTCAGAGTATGATTTAATTTAAATTGAGAGAGTTTTTGGAATAACTTCAAGATAGATTACCTATATACCCTAAAAGTAGGATAAGATCCTCTTTGTAATCTATTAAATATTTTCATGTAAGCCTTAGCTTTTTATCGGGTTTCATGTGGTGCCATTAGCTTTCATGTTTTTCTCAGGCATAGCAGCCTTTAAAAAAATCATAATTACTAAAAAGGCATAGGAACATCTGCATGATAACTTGAATTAGCATAATGTCACTGTATTAAGTAATATAATAGTGGCTTTCTTATATTCTCTGAGGTGAATGTAGAAGTTGTACAAAGGAGATGAGTAAAGTTTCAGTGTAGCTTACAAAAGAGCTTTTTGGGTGCCTGTGTGACAATATGAGCAAATAGCTGTTAGCACAGCTTGTCTTTGTTTTTGGCAGATGTTGATCATCAGACTCTGTAAAGCTTTGAGGTTTTTTTTCTATAATTTTTATATTGCTTCAACATTTTTTTTCCACTTGTTTTAAACTATGAAGTTAATTGCTGTTTTCCTGTTGGAGGATTCATTTAATTTTCTATTTTTACAAACTTGCTTTTAAAACGAGTTCATGCTGGCAATAATGACACGAATCATTTTTGCAAGACTAAAAGTTTACCATGGGGTTTTTTTATCTTCCTATAATAATTGTAAAGATTGATTAATATATCTGCCAGAAGCACCATTCAGAAAGAGTTGAGTTGTCCACTTTGATGTTGTCACTTACAGTGTACATGAAGCATCTAGATTTCTTCCCAGTGTATTTAAGACCCTTGNNNAGACCCTTGATTTTGAACTTCATTTTGCATTGAATGACCTCAGCTCTTCTGCTTTTGGAAAAAAAAAAAACAACAAAAATTGTTTGAGTTACGTGATGGTGGTATCAGTTGTTGGAAGAAAGATAAAGAATGTTTGTTTCTCCTTACATAGAAAGCAGGAGTGAGTTCCTTGAGAAGCTGCAAAGAGCTCGAAGCCAAGTGAAGCCCTCTACTGCCAGTCAGCCAATTTTATCAGCACCAGGGCCAGCTAAACTCACTGTGGGAAACTGGTCACTCACCTGTTTGAAAGAAGGAGAAATTGCTATTCACAATTCTGACGGTCAGCAAGCCACGATACTGAAAGAAGATCTGCCAGGCTTTGTGTTTGAATCTAACAGAGGAACAAAGCATTCCTTTACGGCTGAAACCTCTTTGGGTAAGTATGTAGGTATGTGTTATGTGCAGGTAGGAGCAGGTGTACGTGAGGTGGTTTTTCTGTTTGTCATTTTTCCTACCTGGGAGGAATTGTGACTTCTCTAAAACCATGTTGCAGGGTCGGAATTTGTGACTGGCTGGACAGGCAAGAGAGGAAGAAAGCTGAAATCTAAACTGGAGAAGACAAAGCAAAAGGTTGGTGAGCATCTCTGAATTTTATACTTAGAATTTAATCGGTTTGTTTTTTAACATGCTTATGGAGTTGTAGTTTCCTCTTAAAGGATTAAAATCTTCTCGGATTTCAACTAGACACAATGTTTTGCTGAGCTTGAAGTGGAAAACTTCCCTTGTAACAAAAGACTTCTGCAGGTGCTTTTATTCAACAATCTTAGGAAACTGTGCTGGTTTAGAGGAAAAACAATATTCTTTTAAAAACATTAAGCAAATCCAGCTCTCCTGGCCTATATTTGTATTAGTCTGTACGTTTTTCTTGTTCTTATGCAAAAAGAAAAGATATTATGGTCAATACTACAGTTGTATCAGGTACATGTGTTACTTTTAGTCACTAAATCAGTATCTGAATTATAGGCTGAATATTGTGGCAGATGAACAGTGTGTTCTGAGAGTTGTGGCGGTGAAGCAAAATGTGGAAAGGCCCTCATTTTAGACTTCTCTAAAATTCTTCTTGCTCTTCTCAAATTGGGGAGAAAAAGAGCAAGTAAGAAACAAAGTACTAAGCTTTTCATAAAGCCACAAATTAAGAGTATGGTGTGGCCTGCTGATGCCAAGGGTTCAAGCTAATCTTCAGTCTTGACCTCCATTGCAGTTTCTAACAGTGCAGTTCCTAATAGGTGCTGTGCCAAAATATGCAACATGTAAGAATACTTATATCTGACAAAACGTGATGCTAAATTGAAAATGAAAATGCTGTGGGAGTGAGGATAGGTGGAATGATAAAAGGAAGGCACTGCTCTTTAATACCTGTGGTTGCACTGTGTAGCTCTGAAGCCTGTAAAACATACTATAACAGGATGATCATAACATGATGCTAATGAAAAGGAAAATGGTTTTTAGTAAGAACTTACTTTATCAAATCACTGTCTTGTTTGGCCCGTACTTCACAAAAAGTAATTCTTAGTGGTAGTTCATACAAACACTTCCTGTGTGAATTGGGCTAAGGACTGTGAAGAGAGCTTCAGAAACCATATATAAAACCCCCTTAATCTTATTTCTAAGAAGATTGCCAGATTCATTATACAGTTCTAAAACAGATTGACAGATTGAGAGTCCCGTCTTTTGTCCTATGTTTGTGCTCTAATTTATGATGATGCGTGTAGCTTCTGCAAGTTTCAGCAGGATTGAAGGTACTTCCATGTATTTCTCCTGTTCTTTTATCCTTTCATAAACTTTGCACTATATGATTTATGATATGTTTTGGTTCTTCCCTGTTTATTTGCTGTAAGGGAACTCTTTAGAAAAGACATGCAAGTTTGTAGTGCAGTGGAGTGGCAGTAAGGCGTGACTCCTGCTTGTCAAACCCGTTTGTAGGTGCGCACCATGGCGAGAGACTTGTACGACGATCACTTTAAAGCTGTTGAGAGCATGCCTCGAGGGGTGGTTGTAACGCTGAGGAACATAGCAACGCAGCTAGAGTCCGCATGGGAACTTCACACAAACAGACAGGTACGTGCACCTCCTCTAATTTGTGATGTGTGATGTCAGTGGAAACGGCATCTTCAGACTAGTCTGTCATGATGTAAAGGGAAGTCACAATGTCTGTCTGAAACCTGGGGGGGGTTAATGCGTGTAGTTCCTAATTATGTACTTATTTTTCCAATGAAGCAAGTGGAAAAACTTTTACTTTGTTTCACCATAATTGTCTTTTTTTGTTTTCCAGTGTATTGAGGGAGAAAATACTTGGAGAGATTTAATGAAGACTGCTCTGGAAAACTTAATTGTACTATTAAAGGACGAGAATACTATTTCTCCCTACGAAATGTGCAGTAGTGGCTTAGTTCAGTCCTTGCTGACGGTTTTAAATAATGTGAGTTTCTGGCACATAAGTCTCTGAAGAAAAAAATTCTAAAAATAAATATGTAGGCATGTGCCTTAATTTAAAAATTCTATTATAAACGTGTCTTTTTCTTGTCTTGATGAAATTGAGGCAGACTTGCTCCAGCTAGTGGTCTACCTGTTGAATATATGCATAGCAATAGATGAATTTAGTTTGAATAAGCCATTAAAAATCTTTAAATCGATACTGGTCAGTATTGATGATAGCGTTTAGGTTTTCACATACAGATTTTAAGTGGAGAAGTCAGTGAGCCTGAAACAGATAATTTTGCTGCTATAAAGAATGAATATATTTATTTGTATTAAAAGTAACTTTTATTTCCTCCCTTTTAGAATGTCGATTTAGATGTGAAACAAGACTGTAGTCAACTGGTAGAGAGAATAAATGTTTTCAAAACAGCATTCAGTGAAAATGAAGATGATGAAAGGTAAAAACAAAACCAACCTGTAAGAACTTTTGCATCTGTTGAAGCGGAATGGTATGCTTAACATAATTTAAAGACAGAGGAGCAATTCTTCCCATTTCAGTTTGTTGCTGGAATAGCACAGTTGGTTGTAAGAGACAGCATCTACTATTGAAGTGGCAATTGACAATTTTACTGAGTTACTTCTATCTGTAAGAGTCAATTATGCTGAATATGCATCTGTTGACAAAAGGTGACTTTGGTTCATCACTGCAGATTAGTATTTTTCTTACTGTGCTGTAACCATGTAACTAGAAGAGACAATATCCATAGAAATAGCCTGCTACAGTAGAAATATTTGCTACAGTTGGGTACCCTTCCCTGAAATACCGTGGGATTGTTTTTTCACCATGTGTGGTAACACAGTAACTGTTCACTTTCACAGTCGTCCAGCAGTTGCTTTAATTCGGAAATTGATAGCAGTGTTAGAATCTATTGAGCGTCTACCTCTCCACTTGTATGACACACCTGGATCTACATACAATCTTCAGGTAAATGTACAACAGTAGCAGAATGCCATGCTGAGTGATACACAACAGAACGTCCTCGGTGAATTTAAGGATGAGTTACACATGTTAAGTTTTGCTGAAGCATGTTCTTGTAAGAGTGGATAGAGTTAGTTAAAGAACAACAAACTTCCTGGCATTTATTTCCTCTTAAGCTTAACCTAACTATTTAGGCATTCATCTGCTGTCCCTTTTCCACTGGGAAATTTTGATTGAGTAGATAACATGTTTGTTCTTTCTTTTGTGTTCAAGTAATCCCTTTATATGGGAACTTGCTCCCTAGTAAGAACACTTGGTACTTGAAATGGGCATTTTGTTGAAGACAGTTATAAGACGTGTTTATTTGTGATGACTAGGGATGGGCAGTAATGGCCGAAAGGGTCCCTTCTAGGGCTGTGTGCTCACTTGGGTAACACAAAACACCTGCAGGATCAGCACCTTCTTACAAAGCAAAGCTGCAGTTTGGCTAAAAATACTACTTGTTTTTGTCCAGTTTGTGTGGAGTCTTAATCTTTTCTACTTGAAAGCACACTTCAGGATTTTACAAGGTGTCAGTGATGGGAATGGTTCTGTTTTGACGTTAACTTATAGCTGCAGAAAGGTGCAAACAACACTGCTGCTATTGAATACTTTAAAAAAGCTTTTTCAGTTTTTATGTTACAAAACTTAAATAGAAGAGTGTACCTGACTCTTTACCTGCTCTTTCAGATACTAACGAGGCGCCTGAGGTTTCGTTTGGAACGTGCCTCAGGGGAGACGTCTTTAATCGATCGAACCGGGAGAATGCTGAAGATGGAGCCATTGGCTACGGTGGAATCTCTAGAGCAGTATCTCCTGAAAATGGTGAGCATCCAACCACATACAGGTCACCCAAAGTGGTTGCGTTCTGCTTCTCTAATATTTGATTTCCTTTCATGCCCATGTAGGTAGCAAAGCAGTGGTACGACTTTGACAGGGCTTCCTTTGTTTTTGTACGGAAACTGCGTGAAGGCCAAACGTTTGTTTTCCGGCATCAACATGATTTTGATGAAAATGGAATTGTTTACTGGATTGGGACAAATGCAAAGTGAGTTTCTTCACAGCTAAATATTTTGAGATTAGGTACAATAAATTATCATCCATGGAGCAGGATGGGGAGAGAAAACTCATAATGAAATTAAATCTTTTATAATTTTTTAGGAGGTATCCTTGGGAGGTATCTTTGCTTTTACCGTTGATTAATAGTATTGCATTTCTTTTTGCTCTACTGAAATAATAGGCAAATACAAATCTCTGAAGTTCTGTTGAGAACTTGTTCATGTGCTTACCTAAGAAATTAAGGGATGGGGAAGTTTTTGTCTTTATTTTCGTTTACAGTGGTTTAGTTCAGGGCTTTGGTGGGTTTTGTTTTGTTTTTCGACTTTGTGTTTTGTTGGTTGGTTATTTTTTGAAACCACTGTAGTAAAGTGAGGTTTGGGACACTTCTAAAGTTACCTAATTATCTATAACTTTAATACTAATTTGGGTTTGTAGTAAACTCGGTTGTGATCTATGATTTGCAGTAAATGCCAAATGTTGTTGATACCTATTTTTTTCTACAGATAAGTAATAATTGAACAGTACATTTCTCTTTTTAATATAGAACTGCCTATGAGTGGGTAAACCCAGCAGCCTATGGGTTAGTAGTGGTTACATCCTCAGAAGGAAGAAATCTGCCTTACGGCCGCTTAGAAGACATCCTAAGCCGTGACAGTTCAGCTCTCAATTGTCACACTAACGATGATAAGAATGCTTGGTTTGCCATAGATCTTGGCCTTTGGGTCATACCATCAGCTTACACATTGCGCCATGCTCGAGGTTATGGACGATCTGCTCTGAGAAATTGGGTTTTCCAGGTATCTAAGGATGGACAGAACTGGACTACTTTGTATACTCATGTTGATGACTGTAGTCTCAACGAACCAGGGTATGTCAGTGTGCTTTACTGCTTCTTATAGAACTGAGCTCAGTTAAAAATGTGGACTAATTTAATGTGTACTGTGTGTTTAATAATGTAACTACTTAAAGAAATGGTAGGTGATCTAAATTATCACAGATATGCTGGAAAATAAGCTGTTTGAGTTCTCTGTATGGTTTACATAATGGTATTTGTGCTTTTCCATCATTGAAAATTTAGCATTAGATATTTTTTTGAGAAAATAGTGACACCAGCACTCATGCAGAGTTTGTCCATGATGTTAACAGGTTTTATGTATCTTGTATTTTTGGCAGCTTTCTGATTTTATCTATACATGACCAGCATTAAGATTTTGTTTGCTTTTAGCACTAAACTTTTTGGTTTTGCCTTTTTTTTAATTCCTTCTGGTATGCGTGTGTCCAAATTAAAGGTCTACAGCAACATGGCCTTTAGATCCTCCAAAAGATGAGAAACAAGGTTGGAGACATGTTAGAATAAAACAGATGGGAAAGAATGCCAGTGGGCAAACACACTACCTCTCCCTGTCTGGATTTGAACTTTATGGCACTGTGAATGGAGTATGTGAAGATCAGCTGGGTAAGAAAAAGCATGTGTATATCTTATTTGTTCTCTTCAAATGCTGATAAACCTACAATATAGAAATCAGTGTGAAAAAGTAGGTTAACTTTTGCAGTGGAACTTGCTTAAAACTTAAGCTTAGATTTATTCCCTATTCAACACTTTAAGTCTTTTCATTTCGATTTACGTTTCTTGTAGGAAAAGCTGCTAAAGAAGCTGAAGCAAATCTGCGAAGGCAGCGACGTCTGGTCCGTTCCCAGGTCTTGAAATATATGGTTCCAGGAGCTCGAGTAATCAGAGGAATTGATTGGAAATGGAGAGACCAGGATGGAAGCCCCCAGGGCGAAGGCACTGTCACAGGAGAATTGCATAACGGTGAGCACGCATTGCCTGAAACTTTAAATGTCTGTAGCATGATTAGTTCATGCCACAGTTCATGGCCAATTCATGTGGAATTGGGAGCATTAAAGTTTTTCCTTCATAGTATCACGAAGAAGTTGATATAATTTTAAATACTTGGGGGAGAAGGAACTCCAATACTACAACTTTTGTGGTCCATTTGTGAAATGCCATTTTAATGCATGAAAAATAAATCTTGCTGTAAACAAAACTTTCTATATAGCTTTGCTTAATTAAAATACCTAATTGTTGTCTAGACATCTGTTACAAAGAAGGAAAATAAACAAAGGTGATTGATGCAAACTGATCAATTAAGCTTTGGGCCTGCAAAATCTATAATTACCTTCTTCATTTCCTCTAGCTTAGCATTTGCAGTATTTTTCTTTACTTTTGTTGTGTCCTGTACATTTCCTACCTTGGTAGCTTCATTGGGATCAAGTTGTTGAGTTGTTTTTTTAATTAAAAAGCATGGAAAGCATTTACTTATGAGGCAAAATAAAAGCCAGGAAAGTCAGTGCTCAGGAAGCTAAGATGCTGAAGAGGCCCCAGAAGAGCAGGTGATCTTGTCAGCTGACTGTGCTTTCCGCTTTTTTCCCCTCCTCTCTTCCTGTTTTGAGGTAAACAAGACTTGTCTTGTTTCTGAAGCATCTTCAGCTGCCATTAGGCTCATTCTTAGCCAGATTTTTAAATTTCCTCTATTCTTCTGTCAGCTCTCAAACATGGAGAAATGTCCAAAGTGCAATGTCTTAAAATGTTTTGAAGCTTTCAATCTCATTTAAGCCATTCAGTATAGGTTGTAGGGAATTCTTCTGTCATCACTGTATTGTTCTTATCAGCTGCAACAGTTTCCATAGCCACATTCTCACTTTGAAGACTTTAGGTATTATTGGTGAGTAGCATTCTACTAAATCAGTGTTTTCGTTCTATGTTTCAGTAAAACTTTCCTACTTGAGCATAGGTGAAATTGAGGTTCATTTATCAAATAGTGATGCCAAACAGTGTGAAAGAAAGGCAAATAAACTGTACAAAGGCAAAAATTCAGACTTGTTTCCCAACTTTACCCATCAAAAGTTTAGTGACGTGTAGCTATAATAGAGCTCACAAAGATGGACTAAACCCATACACAAATAATGTGATATAAACATCCTCGCATGGAAATGAGATAGCTACTTATCATATCTGAAAACTTTATCCAGGTTTAAGTACTCTTCTTCCAGAGTGATATTTCTAAATAGAAACTTGCCTGTGATGATCTGGTTTGGTCTACAATTGGTGGCTTTTGCATAGTTATAAGGTAAAAGTGTACCTGACAGTACCAAACAGAAGGGTTTACTTCAAATTAGCTCTTTTCTATTTTATTAAAGAAAAACTTGTGTGTGCATTTAGACTTGACATTTTATTACAGATGATGACTGAGCTTTAGAGATTTTATTTTTGAAGAAAATCTGCATGAATGAAAATAGTGACACCAAGTTTTGTTACCATTAACATACAATGAGAAATACGGGAAGGGATTTCTTTAGGTGACTGAAATTAGACAAGCAAAAAGAAATTCTATTTTGCCCCTGTTTCTGTCCTAGTAAGCTAAACTTTGCATGTAACCCTCACTGTGCTTTCCGCTTTTTTCTGAAAATGTACTAAAAATTAGTTAAAATCAGTTAAAAAAATACTGGTGCTCTAAATAATCTTGTAATTAAGGAATTGAAGAGTAGCATCTCTTTTCAATGCTGGTTTGGTCCCAGTATGTACATTTCATGCTGTGAAATGTATTCTTTTTGCAACCCTGAAATCTTACTTGAAGTGGTCCTTACCTGACTGCTGTAAGACTTTTCATATGAAAAAGAAATGTTTGAATCTGTGTAAATTATTGAACTAAGAAGCTGAGTATCAGTAAATAAATTCTTTCATGTTACAGGACAAGAATAAGAAGTCCCAAACTACTCAGTTTCATAAATGTCTGCTGTCAGGTAGATACTCATACACAAGCACCCAACAAAGAAAAACCTTATAGAATACCCTTGCAAGGATTACAGTTTCTTGACAGTTATTAATAGTTCTGATGTTACATTTTAATATGTTTCTGATATTAGAGAGTCTAATCATAAAATTTTGAGAGATCCTAATAGGTGAGGTTCTTTGCTGAAGGAAACTCTAGTTTTGGCTGGACTCTGGGACCCAGAAGGTAGAAGCTGATTGCGTTTACTGCCTAAATTTTAACAACATTTTAAAATACCGAAGTGTTTAGTTTTTAACACTTCCTTTTTAATTGGCATTAAGGGTTATTTAGAGCTTTTAGTAATTCAGACATGCAGCCCTTATGAGAAGCTGATCCCACGTTGTGGAGCTACTGTCTGACACGCTCCTGTCTGCTTTCTGCTGGATCTCACACACTCCTGTCCCTTTCCAGGCTGGATTGATGTCACCTGGGATGCTGGTGGCTCTAACTCTTACCGTATGGGCGCAGAAGGAAAGTTTGACCTCAAGCTTGCACCAGGGTACGACCCTGATTCAGCGGCATCACCCAAACCTGTTTCATCCACTGTTTCAGGCACAACGCAGTCATGGAGCAGCTTGGTGAAAAACAACTGTCCAGACAAGACGACTGCTGCTGCAGGCTCCTCAAGTAGAAAAGGAAGCAGCAGTTCTGTGTGTAGCGTGGCCAGTAGCAGCGACATCAGCTTGGGCTCGACCAAAATGGAGCGGAGATCAGAAAGTGTCTTGGAGCAAAATATAGTTTCAGGCACTGACGTCCATGAACCAATTGTTGTTCTGTATTCCGCTGATAGTGTGCCTCAGGCTGAAGTAGGGTCATCTTCCAGTGCAAGCACCAGCACCTTAACAGCGGACATGGGAAACGAAAATGCAGAGAGGAAGTTAGGTCCTGATAACTCAATCCGTACTCCTGGGGAGTCCAGTGCTATATCCATGGGAATTGTTAGCGTAAGCTCTCCTGATGTGAGTTCAGTCTCCGAACTGACTAATAAAGAAGCAGCTTCCCAACGACCTCTAAGCTCTTCAGCAAGTAACAGACTCTCAGTTAGTTCTTTGTTGGCTGCTGGGGCACCGATGAGCTCCAGTGCAAGCGTTCCTAATTTATCATCTCGAGAAACTTCCAGCCTGGAATCCTTTGTACGAAGAGTGGCAAACATCGCACGTACCAATGCCACAAACAACATGAATTTAAGCCGAAGTAGCAGTGATAACAACACTAATACTTTGGGAAGAAATGTCATGAGTACTGCAAGTAAGTAAGCTATGTTTGGTTTCGGTTGAAGCTCTGTTGTTTCTTTGGCTTTCATTGGACTTAGAGAAGTTTGGATTCTGGTTGGCCTAAGGGAGAAATGAACTTAGAGCAGTCTCGACTTTGTGTGTGCCTGTAGAACTGGCAGCTGGAAAGTGTTATATTGCCCTGTGATGTCAGATTACACTGTGGTACCCACCAAATAGAAAATAATTTGAATTTGATGCCTATTACATGCTTAGGAAGAGATAACATGGGTTTAGATCGAAAGGCTGGGAGACTGGCAGCAGTACCTAGTGTGGGATACTCTCTGATCTGTGTAGACCTTGGATACTCACCTTGTATCTGCCTGTTTCTGCTATTTATCCATTTTCATCAGGAAAGGCAGTTTGTGCATGTTGTGAAGTCTCTGAGCTTAGGAACTGAGAACATGGTAGAAAGGAAAAAGTAAGTTGCACAACGATGTTCTAGTACATTCCTACATACTATCAGGCTGAACAACTTAATGTACTCTAATGCTAGGGAGGTTTTCTAAGGAGGGAATAGTTGTTAAGACTTAGGTTCTGCCAACTGTTCAGACATGCTCAGTGTAAGGAAGTTTGTAGCTCACAATGATTTAAATGGGATTCTGTACCTGCTTTAACATTTGCATGTTCTCAAACTATATGTACAGTTAAGGTATTAGCAGTTCACTCTTGTGAATTTTCAGCATACTCCCATCAGAGTTGTTACTCAACCAGCCTTGTTAGGTGTTTGGTTCAGTGATGGTGATAGGCGTTTAACTGACGAGTTGCATTTTGGGAGGTAGACAGGTTAGAAAAAGTAAAATTAGCCAGGCCAGAAAGAAGCACTCAATTTCCTGTTCAGCTTTTGTGCTTTTCTAGGGCTTCTGTGTTCCTTATTTAAAAGTGTGGCATTTGCTTTTAGCATTTCTCCATTTCTTTTAGCAGTGTTTTCTTTCTCCTTGGGGAGATGTATTTTTTGAATGTATTTTTGCATTCATACTGTGACTGCCTGGGGGGAGGGGAGAATGGGTTTGGCCTGCATTAAAAATGTAAATAAGATACTCCTGGGAAGATTTCCTGGAATTGATCTCTTTTTTGGCAGATAGCCAGTGCCTCTGGTTCTGAAGGAATTCTGTGCTGGCAGGACAGAGATAGCACCTTTGAAAAACATACTCAGCTACTTCAACAGCACGTTTAACAAATTTTGTGAATGTTTGATATACAGTGCTAGAGCTGGAAGTAGGAACGTGGCAAATGAAACATTTAATATTAAAATTTCCTTTCATGTAGGAATTACTTTGTTTTATAAAGTTTTGTAAAATACAAACTGTAAATAGGAGCTTGTGACCCAAAAGAGGTCGGATACTGAATTTGAGCAATCTCCCTTGAGTTACATTAGAGCTTTTTGGAACTGCTTGGGGGGTTTTTGTTTGTTGGTTTGTTTTTTTTAATTAAAAAAAAAAATACTGTGTTTTTCTTTGGCCTGTCCAACTTTAATACATGGAAAACCTCACAAACAAACAAAAAACCCATCAAAAACAAATGAAAAACCACCCCAAACCAAAAGTTAAGTCTGGAGATCATCATTACTGTTAAGTCTTCTGGGGTTGGTGTATTGGTTGCATTTAAAACCATCACTATTTGCCAGGAGTTAAGTGGTGGCTGGGGTAGACACTTTCAGTTCGCTGTAGAATTCAAAGCAAATGCAATGCTGATGCTAAATGGCTTTTTTGTTTGTTTGTTTGTTTATTGTAAGAGCAAAGGTTTACTGTTATTAATTAGAAGTATGTGGCAGATACAAATACTGACCAGTTTACTTTCAAGTCCTTAATAAAAGAAAAAATGTTTGGACTGGAAAAATTCCATGCTTTCATAGAGAAGAGCACAGGCTTATTAACAACCCTAAATTTAAATGTCACTCTCTGTCCCCACGATAGAAATAATATCAAGTACTGTACCTGCTTGGGTGGCCTTTGCTGATTTTTTTGTTTGTTTGCACTTTCATGTTTCTGTTTTCAAACTGTTACTTGTGTTCCTAAGGAGAGAGAAGAAAAAAAATCAATGTGTCTGGCCAACAACAAAAATTAACAGTAACACTTTGCTCAAAAAGCTACCAAATGCTCATAGGGGGGAAGAGAACATCAGTAATAATACTCTGAAATTCAGAAGTTAGAGGGTGTTTTAAGAAAGTGGTGCCTCAGTTTACATAAGCTCCAATAGGGAAAATGGTTACTTGAAAACTGCAAAGCTTGCATATGATATATTAGGGAGTGGTATATTGGAAACCATAAGGTTTAAGTTTAAGCATAGATGGCCCCTCATATTTGCACACACCGACGTGTGATTAACCTCCTGTGTCGGAAGATAAGCCTGTGAGAGAATGTTTTGAAGATTGGGATGTAAATACCTCATTGCACATAGGTATAGCTTACACTCAGTTCTGTACAATACCTGAAATTCTTCCTGTTGAGTTTACAGTTCCTTCAGTCTGGTTTCAGTTAACTAAAATGCATTTACTGGTTTTATTTGCATGTGCAGTAAGGTAAATTTGCAGTTGTTGCTTATTCTGAAAATTATTCATACAAGTCATCCAACACAACTAAGGTATTAAGGCTCATCTTTCTCCGGACTGCCAGCTCGGGCTCGTTGCCCATCATGAACATGTGTGCTAATAGTTATGGGAAGGATAATTCAGAGCTGCTTTAAGAACTTAGAAAAATGCTCAAAAAAACCACATTTCATGTTTATCTTATTGTGTTCTGTTTTCAATTCTTTTATATATAGTTAAACTGTTTTTCCTGTATAATTTTAATTAGATTGCTGTTTAGAGGTTAAATTGTGTTTTAGGCTTAAAGACAGAAACACTATTGGAATAACAGATTTCAGAAATGCTTTCCATATGTTGAAAATGAAATTAAGTAATTTGAGATTTGCAGTGGGATTTGGGGACTTATTTAATAAAATTGTTTTAAATGTATGCAAGGGGGGGTGCGCTCAGAAGTGGGTACCTGCATTGTAGGGTGCACTTTTAAAGTGGGGAAACCCTTCCCCTTTAGTCTGTTATTCCTTACTGTAAAATAGCACACCTGATAATTTTTCAGCCCCAAATAGATTTTTCAGCTCAGGACTCATGCATGTAAACTGTGCTCTTCAAGTCATCAAATCATTTATTTTATCTTACCGTATCTTTATCTATAGCTTCTCCTCTTATGGGTGCCCAAAGTTTTCCTAATCTGACTACAACTGGTACCACATCAACAGTGACCATGTCTACATCCAGTGTTACTAGCAGCAGCAATGTAGCTACCGCAACTACAGTTTTATCTGTTGGTCAGTCGCTTAGTAATACTCTAACTACTAGCCTAACATCAACATCTAGTGAGAGCGATACAGGTCAGGAGGCAGAATATTCTTTATATGGTAAGTTTCATTTTTAAATGAACCTAAGCAGACTTCCCATTAATCTTTTTCTTTTTTTTTTTTTGCCTTTTCTCCCATTGTTATGATTTTCTCATGTAGTAGTTTATTTATTTACTGAAAAGTATTTGAAAGTTGAGCTGTTCATGTTACTAGTTCTGTAGGACAGTAAGTAAAATAATGTTAAAATAGTAGTATTTCCTTGTTTTCAGGTCTTTATTTTTCAGCAGTTTATATCCATCACTATTGTTATTATCACTGTGATTTCTTTAGGCACTTAATCTTTTCCTTAATCAAATGAGTAGAGCATCTACTGTAGTTTTCCTACAAACCTCTAACTAAAAGGTGGTTTCCCGTGTGCTGTGTAGAGGTGGCGCATGCTCAGCGTGAGGTACTTTGTACTGCTCGGTGATTGACACGCCTCCGCTATTCAGCACATTGTGTGCTTAAAGGTAACTCAGTACCCTAACAGTAATTGCAAGTCATTGGAAAGAACACAGGAGCAAAAATGGCTTGGAGGATGGCATTAGATGATTTGAGGAACACAATCCAGAGTTCTGTGGGCGCTACACACTGGAAACAGGCATTAGGAGAGAATTTAATTGCTGGATATGAACAGTGTGAAAGGAGATCTGGTTAACTAGGTTGATGATAGCTAGGAATTAAGTTGATGAAATGAAGTCAAGAAAAACCTGGGCTAGATGGGGGAGAATACTTCCTAATATAAAGTTTTGTGGATTGTGAGATGTTCTCAAATGAAAGGTACTTGATTTGTTTAAAATCTGATTGGGATTAAGATTGAGTTTAATTTTGTTCCCTCTCCTAAAGCCTATTGATATTACTTGAAAAAGTCTTGTAATTTCAATAGATATTGGAATTGAGCTGCTTGGAGGGACCCTATTTAGACACGTGCATGTGCCTTCTCCCTTTATTCTTTTAAGTCTCATTTAATATTTTGATTGTGTGAAAAAAATAAAACAAAGTTATATTAAAAATTGATATTAAAATGATCATAAGCATCTGGGCAAATAAAGTTACCTTAAAGCTTCTTTTGAGGCACTGGCAACGATTCCAAGGGTGCTTGGGTGGTACAGATAGTTTAGATGTGTATAGAAAAATGTAAACGTCCAGAGATTGATCCCAGTCCGTACTGGAGTGCTGTGAACTTCTTTCCTGGCTTTGAGGGGTTGTTTTTTGAGTTTTAGTACTAAGTAGGTGAAATTGAACTTTATACATGTCTTCAGATTCACATTACAGAAACTAGTTAGCAATTGAATCTTGAAAAATACCGCTTTGAGATGTTTATTTCAAATGTCCATCACATCTTAATTGGAGGTCTAAACCACATGTTCTTAGAAAATTGGAATTACACTGCTAACCTGCTTTTAAAGTTAAGTAAAGGTAGAATTGGACAGTATACACTTGTCTACCATTTTTTTCATGTTCTTTTGTAATTTAAAAGTGTAATTGTAAAGTGTTTGATATCAGCAAACAAACTGATCACTCTTGCTGATCACTCTTAATTATACAGGTCTTAAGTACTACTTCTGTCAGGTGTATGCTTTTAGAGCAGCTTTCATTCTTATTGTGCCATGAGCAATGTTTTAGTTCTCTCTTTTTCTTGTTTAAGTGAGACTTGTTTTTTCACTGTAATGGCTTTTCCTGTTTAAAAGTTGCTTTAAAAGTTGTTTGTTCTTTTTGTTCTGTATGTAAATATTTCTGTGTATCATAGATTTTCTTGATAGCTGCCGAGCTAGTACTCTGTTGGCAGAGTTAGATGATGACGAGGATCTGCCTGAACCAGATGAAGAAGATGATGAAAATGAAGATGATAATCAAGAAGATCAAGAATACGAGGAAGTTATGGTACAGTATAATTAGCATAGATGTTATCTTAATTGACTGACAGATACAATATAAATCCATAGATGTTTTGGCAATATGAGGTCCTAGCTATAATCTGTTCATTAATTACAACAAACTTATTTTGATTTCAGACTCATAGTTCAGAATGCCTATCTGTAAGGACTCTAAACGACATGCCAAAGTTTAAATTACATCATATATTTCAGGTGCTGCAAACTAAATACCTCTTCATGAAGACAATTTGTTGTCCCTTTTCCCCATTCTTGCGTATATTTTGAGCATTAAGAAAGTGGTTTTCTCATGCATTCAAAGGAGCACGATCAAATTAAAAGTCTTTACTAGATAGGACAGCTAACAGGGCAGTCCCCTTTCTGTACAGATTTGGTTATACCACTTCCAACATTTATTCCAGAGAAGAGCGTTTTTAAACATCAGTGCACCTTGAGACCTTATATGTCAGAATCAACATCTTAAAACCAGCTTTGGCCAGAAGTTAACAGACAGCAGAAATGATGGGTCACTAGTTCAGGGCTAGTGAAATGCTATAACTTTGTGTAGGCTGCTGATTTTAATACCGTATGCAGTAATAATACAGTTCTGGGATGTGTTTAACTGGAGGCCTGCATGTAGGCATGAAGCAAACTAATAACTTAAATATGTCAGAGGAAATATCTCGCTTGGTTTTTTCTTTTCTCTTTCTTTTTTTTCTTTCTTTCGTTCTTTTTGTTTTTGTTTGTAATTTTAAAAAAGAAAAGCAAGACAAAACCCAGCAGGTTAATCCACCAGGTCTTGCTACATTACTGTTAAATCTGGCTTTTCATTTGGTTCTTTAGTGGTATGATTTATTCTTCATCTTCTGCCACTGTTGAAGTGTTCAGAATGGATATTGCAAAGTCTAAGAGGAAAAATGAGAGGATAATTTAATGTTTACTACATAAGTGTACATATAGTTTTATGAAACTATAGAAACTTCCTCTTACAACTAATGCACACAATTTTTAGTCATTTGAACCAGAATATTTAGCACTTTGTCCTACTGTGATTTTGCTTTTAATAGAAACTCAAGTACATTTCTAAATATTTTGTTATTTCATGTTCTGCACAGATATGAAGTTAGGAATGTAAAAGCCAGTACTACTTAAATGGACCCTTGGTGCAAACAAAAACCTTAGTTTATAGATTGTTGATTGCTTTTCAGAAATTATTAAATGGAGTTACTGTTGTTGTTCATGGGAAAAAACAGAAATACCTAAATTAGTCTTTGCTTGAGATCACACAGGGAGAATCAGATCTGCAAAAGAAAACTTGCCTTTTGTGGGTTACATTCCTGTTCTCTCTGATATATTGTCTCATTATTCTCGAAGAGCTGAAAAGATGAAAAGCTTGTTTTAAAAAAGACATAAGCTAAGGCTTATTGAAAATTAGCTTTCTTACTGGAAAGTTCCAGTATTTTGGTGTTTGGATATGATCTCTGGATAAAAGGTACATACATTATATATCAATATATGTATACACTGCTAAAAAAATACTTCTTGGTTCCTGAAAAGTCAGTGTGTTTATTTTGACACCACTGATTTTATTTTTTGAATCTTCAATATTCCAAAGTTTGTGGAATATGCAAAATACCTACATCAGTTCTGCTGGTCTACAATACTCTGTCTTTCCTTATGTTCTGGTACTTCATGGAAATTTTCATTCTTTCAAGAAATTGTAAATGCAGCTGTTGGAAGGTTACCTCATTTATGTTGCTTTCTGTTTGTCTGTGGTTTTGGTAATTCTTTGATTCCTGCTTGACCAGTTAAATGGAACTAATGCTGTTATGTACCAGCTTTTGATATCTTTTGTGTCAATTGTAGTTTACATGACTGCTGTATTCCCCAGTTAACTTTTAAATTTTTGATTAAATGATTCTTCATAGCAGAATCTAAAAAACAGGGCAAAGAGATGATTACGGGATTGGAGCACCTCCCTTATGAGGAAAGGCTGCGAGAGCTGGGGCTCTTTAGCCTGGAGAAGATAAGGCTGAGGGGAGACCTTATCTATGTTTATATGTACCTAGAGGGTGGGTTGAAGGAGGATGGAGCTGGGCTCTTTCAGTGGTTTCCAGCAATAGATTGAGGGTCAATGGGCACAAGCTGGAACACAGGAAGTTCCCTTCGAATATAAGGAAAAACTTCTTTACGGTGGGGGTGACAGAGCACTGGAACAGGCTGCCCAGGGAGGGTGTGGAGGCCCCTTCTCTGGAGGTTTTCAAGACCCTCCTGGATGTAGTCCTGAGTGATGTGCTCTGGCAATCCTGCTTCAGCAGGGGAGTTGGGCTAGATGGTTTCTAGAGGTCCCTACGCACTCTGACAATTCTGTGATTCCATAACTACTTTTTATTTATTTATTTTATTTAGGAAGAAGAGGAGTATGAAACCAAAGGAGGCCGTAGAAGAACATGGGATGATGATTATGTTTTAAAAAGGCAGTTTTCTGCTCTGGTTCCTGCTTTTGACCCAAGACCTGGTCGTACTAATGTTCAGCAGACAACTGACCTAGAAATCCCTCCACCAGGTTTGCTGACAAGACAGTTGTGATCCTTGATATGGCTTTAGGATGGAGACTCACTGTTAAGGCCCCATTGGGCTCTGGGGATCCCATCACTAATAACCAGTACAAATACGCCTTTGTGGCTCTGTGGATTTCTCTGTTTGAATGAGACTTTCAGTTACCTCTGCAGGTCAAAGCATTATTAAAGGAACAGTAAATTAAGTGCTGTGTGAAATAAGCATACTCAGGAATTTGACGCAGATTAGTGATAAATCTCTTGCTATGTCTGTTTTCACCTGCAAGGAATAATCTGTGTTGAGCTAAGCAAACGAGCTTTGATTGGAGAGGCCTTGTTGAAACAGCCCAAAGCAGAGGCGAGGGGAGAGCTAAGACAGCAGTGGAGCCAGCGACAGCACAGAACCTGCTCCTGCTCCTTAATTCATTCTTGTTCAGCAGGGTGGCTGTAACCAAGGTTCATTACAGAAAGGACTATGTAGGTTTAGTTTATGTGGAAACGAGCCATTGTAGATTTTGATGAAATGAAAGAAGTTAGTACAACATGAACTTGGAGAAGAGAGAAGGAGAATGCATGTGCTGTGGTAATGTTAAAGGGGGTGTTATCAAGACATTAACATCAGTATGGATTTCAAAAACTCCTGTTAGCTTTACTTGCATGAAGAAGTTGTGCAGTTACAGCCCTTAGATGAAGTTCATCGTTAGAGCTCAGTATTGTCCTTTGGCATGTGTGCAGGGAGCCTCCACGCTTCCTCATTGAGCCACTTCAGAGCCTTTAGGCCAGCTCGTCACGTCTTCCCTATTAACAGCGTCTCAAACCATTTTTTCACCTGCAGGTACCCCTCATTCAGAACTCTTGGAAGAGGTTGAGTGCATGCCTTCCCCACGTTTAGCACTCACCTTGAAAGTCTCAGGACTTGGAACAACTCGAGAGGTCGAGCTTCCCCTAACAAACTTCCGATCTACCATCTTTTACTACGTACAGAAATTGTTACAGCTTTCCTGCAACGGCAACGTGAAATCTGACAAACTGAGACGGATTTGGGAGCCAACATACACGTAAGCTCTGCAGTTTGTTAGTCTGTACAGAGAACACTGTGACCCACCATTAGGAAGTGGGTGTGAAACAATTTTGAGTTTTTCTTCCTCCTCTGTAGGAAGCAATGCTAGAATTAGTTTTTCTTGCATTTATGTCAGGATGTTCTTACCAGTTGTAAAGCTATTGCTGTGACTACAAAACAAAAAGAAGTCATAACCTCTAATGCTCAACTGTGATTTGTTAAGACTGTTTCAAAGGCCAAGCAATTGACCAAGAGAGCAGATTTTGGTCTGCTTAGTAATCTATTTGGAAGAGTCCAGTGGAGATATAAACCTAGGGAGAAGAGAGGTCCAGGAGAGATGATTGATTTTTCAAGGATCACTTCCTTGACACTGAGGAACGATCCATCCCAATGTGTGGGAAAGTGGGTGGAGACAGTAGATGAAAAAGAAACTCCCAGCCAAAGTTAAAACATAGAAAGGAAGCATGCAAGAGGTGAAAGAAGGACCAAGTGACCCACAGGGAATATAGAGACGCTGTTCCAGTGTGAAGGTTTGAGGTTAGGAAAGCCAAAGCCCATCTTGAGGTCAGTGTGGTGAGGGGTGTGGAGGGCAAAAGGTTAGGGAACACTTAAAGAAACAGGACATACAGTCCTGACCACATCCCGTGGGATGCACCCACAAGAGCTGGCCACACTTTTTGTCTTGGAAAGGTTGTGATAATTGGGAGATGTTTGATCTAGGGAACTGCAGGCTAGTCACTGTCTCCTCCATCCCTGGAAAGCTGATGGAAGTAGTCTTGGAAACCTGTTTCAAACAATGAAGGACAAGAAGGTGATTGGGAGTAGGTGGCGTGGATTTGTGAAGCAGAAATCATTCCTAACCAATCTGACAGCTTTCTGTGATGACTAGCTCAGTGGATGAGGAGAAAACAGCAGATGTTATTTTCTTTAACAAGGCTTTCAGCCTTTCACACAAACTAGTGAAGTATTAACTAGATGGTGTCTGGAAAGTGCCTGACCCGTCAGGCTCAGATGGTTGTGATCATTGGTATGGAATCCAGCTGGACTGGTTGTTAGTGGTGTACCCCAAAAGGGTTGATAAAGGGTCCAGTACTGTTTAACACCTAAATTAATGAGCGGTACAGTAGGGCAGAGCAGACCTGCAGCAAGCTTGCAGACAGACAAAACTGGGTGGAATCATTGTTGCACGAAATGGTTGTGCTGCCGTTCTGAGAGACCTCCTCAGGCTGGAGAGAGGGGCAGGCGGGAACTTTGTGAAATTCCACAAAGGGAAATGCAAAGTCTAGCAGCTGGGGAGAAATCACTGCGTGTGCTGGTACAGGCTGGGGACCAGCTGGCTGGAAAGCAGCTTGGTGGAAAAAGGCCCTGAGGGTTCTGGTGGACAAAGTTGAACGCAAGGCAGCTGCGCACCCTGGCAGCAAAGACGATCAGCAGCATCTTGGGCTGCATTAGGAAGGCCGAGGGAAGTGTTTTTTCCCCTTTGCTCAGCACCAATGAGACACATATTGGAGAGCTGGATCCAGTTCAGGGCTCCTCAGTGCAGGAGAGACATGGACACTGGAGTGGGCCTAGGAAAGGGCCACTGGGATGATCAAAGGGCTTATAGCGTCAGCTGAACAAGGAGTGTGAGAGATCTGGGACTGTCCAGCCTGGGGAAAAGCAGCTCATGGTATCTTATCAACATGTATGAATACCTGAGGGGAGAGAAGATAAGGAAGATGGAGCATAGACTCCTCTTTGTTCTGACAAGTGAAAGGACAAGAAGAAAATGCCTGAAACAAATTCAATTTAAACATAACGTGTGAGCAGGGACATTGGACTAGGACTCCAGAGGTCCCTTCCAGCCTCAACTATTCTCTCTACCCTAATTTGACCTTACTTGCTTTATAGTAATAAGCAGAAATTATAAGACTATGACTGTCTGTGTTTTCCATTTCCTATACCAACCTCACTTCTGTCCTAACTAGAAAAATAACCCATATGAAAGCAAGAGCTACAGCAGGGCAGTTACAGGGTTTTTTAACTTCAGATTTCAGCAGTGTTCTTACGTTGCACCTATTTTCTGAGTTGCCTTGTGCCAAAAATTGTGTGCTGTAACAATATGATTTTCTAGCTAGAAAGCATGAGAAATAGTTGTCAATGTGCTTATCTCCTAAGTTAATACACAGAGAACGACCCTAGAGCTTCAAAATTACGAAGAGCTGGGGGGTGTGTGTAGTGAAGAACCTAAAACTGGTTTGGGAAATGTGCACAATGAGGGTTGCTTGGTTACTCAAACCTCACTTAAGGAAACATAAATACTTTGCAAGATAATTATCAGTATCATGAAACTTAAATATGAGTTTGAGAACTTTGCTGCCTCGGGGTGTCCGAGATGTTCTCTGCAGCAAAGAGCAGCTGCGGCCGTTGGTTTACGTCGTGTTATCGGAACGTCATTGATGTCTGACAAGTCCATGTATAACCTCAGAATTTAGAGGATGTGGTCTGAGTATGAAGTATTAACTCATTGTTTTGATATCTAGAATCATGTACAGAGAAATGAAGGATTCTGATAAAGAGAAGGAAAGCGGAAAGATGGTAAGACTTACCTCTGTGCCCTTGTGTGTGTTCTTACGGCTGTTTGAACAAAAGCAAGACAAACCTCCTTGCGGTTTTTGAAATGCTACATTAAAAAAACTAACAGTTTTCAATGACTTAAAGGATATGAGTGAGTATATTTGTAAATGCATGCTCCTTTAAAAAAGGCAATGTGTAATGCATGTGAAAACGTAAAGACTTTACAATCAGGAAAACCCAACACTTGGTGGTTCCTGTTGTAGGGTTGCTGGTCAGTAGAGCATGTGGAGCAGTACCTTGGCACTGACGAATTACCAAAGAATGACTTGATAACCTACCTGCAGAAGAATGCAGACTCAGCTTTCCTGCGCCACTGGAAATTAACCGGCACTAATAAAAGTATTAGGAAAAACAGAAATTGTTCCCAGCTCATAGCTGCATACAAGGTATATATCTGCATCCAAACTTTGTTACTGTGAATGGCTGTGTGCTTCGTTTTGCAGCTTTTAAGGTTCTTGTGGAGGAGGGATCGGACATGGATCGGAAAGTTGAATGTTCACATGCCAATATCAAGTTTAGGTTTTGCTGCTGCTTTTTTTAATGTCTTCTGTTACTGTAGTCATGTTAAAGCACATTTGAGTCGTGATTTGAGCCATCCAGAATCTGTCTTCAGCTTAAACGCAGAAATCATTCTGATTCTTCATATCATGAACGTGGAGCGCGCAGTCCTGAAGAGAGTGAAAAACACGCGGTTTTCATGCGTAATTATTCTCTTTCTACAGGATTTTTGTGAACACGGATCAAAATCTGGGTTAAGTCAAGGGGCTATTTCTACTCTTCAGAATTCTGATATCCTTAGTTTGGCAAAGGAGCAACCTCAGGCCAAAGCTGGTAGTGGGCAGAACTCCTGCGGAGTAGAAGATGTTCTGCAGCTACTTCGCATCTTGTATATAGTTGCCAGTGACCCTTACGCAGCACGGACTTCTCAAGAAGGTCAGTCAGTCACTTGGCAGAGCTTCCCAAGTGTTTGAATGAAAACAAAATAAAGGAATAAATTTTTCTCTTGATATTTTCAGAAGGAGATGAGCAACCTCAGTTTAACTTTCCACCAGATGAATTCACAAGCAAAAAAATTACTACAAAAATTCTGCAACAGATTGAGGTATTATATTAATGTATCATTCCATATATACATTGTGTATATTGTTTGAAAGACTTCTGTACTCTTCCATTCTCTGGCTGCTTGAAATCACTGGGCTTTTTTGCCATTTTGACTTCTGAATTGTTTGTTGTGGTATTTACTCCCTTGTATTGTGGACGAGTAAATGCTGGTAAGAACAGGCTAATCTGGATAAAAAATGCGTCAAGAATAAGTCCTGTCTTTTGAGGATATGAAGAATATTTTTTTTCTGCACCAACCATCAGTGTTACCACGCCTTGTATGTATGTCTGCCTGATAATATTGTACAAAGGCAATTTAATGGTGTTGGGGTTCACAAACGTCTCATTGGTTATAAATTCCACATAAAGCTTTCAAAAATAGCATTTAGAAAACGTATTTCTGGCACCAGGCTGGTTAAGTGTGTTAACAGGAAAGTTTAAGATGTAGTTCGTAAGAGGAACTACATTTTCTTTAACAAAAATTTAAAAAAGAAGAAGATTCTTGACTTGCTTGGCTCCTGTGTGATTTTTGAGTTTGGGTTTTTTTTATTTCAGTTAAATTGCTCTCATTATTTATTTTAAAAAAAGAGTTAAATTTTTCATTTTCTTCTAAAGGCTGTTCAGGCACCCTGTGAATATTTCTTCAGGCTTTTTCTATTATACTTGTGTTTTAGAAGGGACTATAGTAATTTCCATGGGGATCATCTTTACTACCACCACGTTTCGTTCATTTCTCCTCATACTGGGGAGGTGGTATCGAATCACTGTGGGGCAAAACTCAGAAGTAATTCTCTCTGGGCGATTGTATCCTCAGATCTCCCCGCAGTGCTGTGAGTAGTACCTATCCCAGGGATTTGCTACAGCTTTTAGTGTGTTCGTGCCACAGTGCCCTGTGTCCACTCTGTAGTCCCAGAAACTCGGATCATCTCATTCATAGCATTTAAAAGGAGGGGAAAAAAAAAGGTGGAAGTTCTTAAGATGAAAGCAACTTGCTCAAGCTCAGGTGAAATCTCTGCACTGGAGTGTAGTTGCGTGAATGTACTTGGCTACAAAGATGTTGGGACAATATGAAACTAATATTAGAAAACACTTATTTTTTTTCTTTTTCTCCCCTCCCTTGCATGGAACTGCAGGAACCCTTGGCACTGGCGAGTGGAGCTTTGCCAGACTGGTGTGAGCAGCTAACGAGCAAGTGTCCTTTCTTAATTCCATTTGAAACAAGACAGTTGTACTTCACATGCACAGCATTTGGAGCATCAAGGTAAGAAAACAAACAAAACCAAACAAGACCAGTTTTATAATTGCCAATTCACAGCCTGACCTTATCCTAACAAGATAGATTTTGCTTGCTAAATATAAAGAGTTTAGACAGTAGGGGAAAAAAAGGAGAAGATGGACTTCAGAGACTTTTGGACACTTGAAACATTTCTTGTTCGTTGTGTTAGAGGTTTATGATGAGCAGCCAACCTTCTGTTTGATATTATTCAGGAAATTCCTTTGAAGAAATTTCATTTTTTAACTTCAGCTGCAGAGTTGGTTGTGTCCCCCTGGCTAGGTTATATTACCCTAGGCAGTAATTCACCTGGGTTGCAGTTCATTGCATAAAGGAGTAAGAAACAAAATAAAAAACATTCTGAAAATAAATGTCAATTGAATGTTTTTTGAAAACATACACCAAAGCACATCTCTCTTATTTGTATAGTTCCTACAATGGTTAGGCAATTGGTTGTTTTGGCTCATTTGGTTAGAATTCCACTGGAGTCTTAACAAAATAGACAAAACGGAGCAAAAAGATGGTATTTTGAAGGCGAGTGAAGGAGAGAAGCTGCATAATGAAACTGTAACAAAAGCAGCCATTCAAACGTTTAGGCATCCCCCCTAAAGTGTTCTGTTACCCAGGAGTCCATAATGTTTTGACTGCAGAGTGATCACCTTGAGAGGATGTAGGCACTGCAAACAGTTTTGCCAATTTACTTTTGTGCAAGGAGGAGAACTCATGAGTTCTTGTGGCTTTTCTTGGCTGGCTGGCTTTGTTTGTTTTCCAAAGAGGAAGAAAAGTGTAGACAGTTGGGAAAATTACTGTTGTCTCTAAAACACAGTAGAAATGTCTCATGAGGAGTGTAAAATCGGGCGTTTAAAAAGAAAGGGAAAAGAAGAGAAGAAAAGGTATTGTCTTGCAAGACATCAATTTCAGTCTTAATGTGGAAAAATTGAACTTCTGTGGAAGAATGGTCCAGAAAGCTTGACCAGTCTGTTAGGGGTTTTGTGTTTTGTTTTTGCTTTGGAGAAAGGTGATGTTTTAGAAAAACTGTCTTTTAAAGAGAACCTTCAGGAACCATTGCATGGCATCTGCTTGGTAAGTGAAGAGCTTTCTTAAGCTCTTAAAGCACTGGAAGTGGTTCTTAAAAGCCCCATACACTGTTTGAACTCTCTGAACACGCACGTGGGCGTGCACGCTCTGTGGCTGTCGTGACACCGGGCCATCCTTGCAAAACAAGCAGCAGTGGTGTCTCTGTAGATCATTTATTGCTGCACACGTGGCAATACCTATGAGGATTTAGAACTTTGGCTGCTGCTAAAGGTGTCTCCGTCCTTCGCTGACACGCGCGTCGTTACGTGTGTGACGGCTCTTCAGCTTCCCTTGCGCGTTTCTTGAGTAAGTGTTCCAGTAAGTGCATCTTGCTGTAAACCTTGGTCAGTGCATCGCCCAGCACCAGTGTGGAGATGCACAAGTGCCTTGCAGTGTGTAATGGAAGTTGTAAGAAGTGCCTCTACAGAGGTTTGAGCATCTGTGGTCAAAAAGCACTACAGCAAATGCTGCTTCCGCTTCATTCCGCTGTCGTTTGAAACCCGATCCAGTTCAGATGGTGAGCTGTATGTTCTACTGGTGCTGTCGACTACACCAGAAGCTATGGCTGTCCCTTCATAGTCATTAAAAATTATTTAGTTTGCTAAATTCATAAAATATGAAGCAGCCCATATTTGGGCATTTTGGATATTTCTGAGAAATACTTCAGTATATGATTTTTAATAAAAAAGGTTAATTAGTCCTTAACAAGGTAATGTTTTCTTAGTGGCTTCTTCAAGTTTCCTTGCTGATAGACACTGAAGTTTGAAACAAGCTCTGGGTTTGTTTTTTTCCAGAGCAATTGTATGGCTACAGAACCGGCGTGAAGCCACTGTGGAACGGACAAGGACCACGAGCACGGTGCGACGTGACGATCCGGGAGAATTCCGAGTCGGACGCCTCAAGCATGAAAGAGTGAAAGTTCCGCGAGGTGAATCCTTGATGGAATGGGCAGAAAATGTCATGCAGATTCATGCAGACAGAAAATCTGTTCTAGAGGTAAAGCACATCTGCCTGGCAGAGCGAGGTTAGATAGCGATTTCTAACGTACTGACCGGGATATTGAATATCCTGTTCCATAACCAACACCGACCATTTCACCAGGAGTCTCTTTTATTATTAATGTTCCTTATGTTTTTCTAGGTTGAATTTTTAGGGGAAGAAGGAACAGGCCTGGGTCCCACCTTGGAATTTTATGCATTGGTGGCAGCAGAATTTCAGAGGACAGATTTGGGAGCTTGGCTTTGTGATGATGATTTTCCAGATGACGAGTCTCGTCAGGTATAGTTCCTTTTGCGTTTTCAACTGAGCACTTGTGTAAAAGAAAGATGAGCTTGGTAACCAGGAAGGGAAGAAGAGGTGGTGAGTGAGCAGCCACTCATCGTGGTCAGGAGTGCCCATTCCGCTCCACACCTTGCTTCCTTGCCTCTTCTCGTTTCCACAGAGAATGAGAAGTTGAAGAGCGCAGGTGCATAATAAACCCTTTTTTGCGTTTCTCTCTCAAATCAGGTTGATATTGGTGGTGGATTGAAGCCTCCTGGCTACTATGTACAGAGATCATGTGGACTCTTCACAGCACCATTCCCACAAGATAGTGATGAACTCGAAAGAATTACCAAACTCTTTCATTTCCTTGGAATTTTCTTGGCTAAATGCATTCAGGACAACAGACTTGTGGATTTACCCATTTCTAAGCCATTTTTTAAACTGATGTGTATGGGGGACATTAAAAGTAACATGAGCAAGTTGATCTATGAATCGCGGGGTGACAGAGACTTGCACTGTACGGAAAGTCAGTCGGAGGCTTCGACAGAAGAAGGACATGACTCCTTGTCAGTAGGAAGTCTGGAAGAAGACTCCAAATCAGAATTTATTCTTGATCCACCAAAACCTAAACCCCCTGCCTGGTTTAATGGGATTTTAACATGGGAAGACTTTGAATTAGTAAATCCACATAGAGCTAGGTTTCTAAAAGAAATTAAGGACCTTGCAATTAAAAGGCGTCAGATTCTAAGCAACAAAAGCCTGTCAGAAGATGAAAAGAACACAAAACTACAGGAATTAATGCTGAAGAATCCATCAGGTTCAGGGCCTCCACTTAGCATAGAGGATTTGGGGTAAGTGTTTTCATATTTAATTATAAATAGTCACACAGTGGTGGTAAAGCCAAATGCAAACACATTTAATTAGAAATTAAGATTTCTTCATTTGCAATAGTACCCTTGCGAGAGGGAGCCATTGGAGACACAGCGAGGTGCAGTTTGCCATCTGTACTGATGTTCTTGCTCCCTTAGCTGGAGGATTTGCTCTTCTCACTCGGTTTCCTGACGTGGGAACTGAATGTGGCTGTGCTGCAGTGCCCCATGACGCTCTAGAAAAGCCAAATACTTGTAAAAGTCTTAAAAATAAAAAGTGTGAATTGGTAACTATTTTGCTACAAGTGTTGAAATGTATAAATGTATCAAGCTTTTTGGAGAGACAGATTGAAACTTCAGATTGTGTTAACAGACACCCAGGGCAGTGTTTGAGTCCGCCTTCACTCACTTGCTAAAAGTTAGCAAACGTTAAAGACACACAAGTGCTCGTACCTGTGGAAACTCCTGGTAGGAGTCACCTTTTGTAGGTTTGAATTATTTCTTTTGCAACAACAATAGTTTTTCTCCCATTAATATTATGGGTTATTTGTTGAAATCGGGTTGTACCACAAGGATTGCATACTCACAGAACCATAGCATGGGTTGGGTTGGAAGGCACCTTACAGATCTGCCACGGGCGGGGACACCTCCCACTAGAGCAGGTTGCTCAAAGCCCCATCCAGCCTGGCCTTGAACACCTCCAGGAGAAATTGCTGATGGGCCTCATGGGCTGCAGCACAGCCCGTGGCAGAGAGGAGGCACCAGTGAAGGACCCAAATGTCTGTGTGTTCAGTGGCTCTAGAACTGTTAGTGCTAAAAATTGATGTAGAGGATTTTTTGAGTTTGTAACTGAATTAAAGAGTTTGAATAGTTTTGAAGTGGGTAACATGAGATATCAAACTTGTGAATATTCAAGGGGTATCAAGTCAGATAAACAGTGGGTGAGTACCCACACGTGCTCACCAGAGATTTGACTCGTGCATCACCTGTGTAGTCCATTGCTAATTTTAGTCCTGTACAGTGGTGCCACTGTTCTTGGGTGTGCAAAATGATCCACAAACAATGGCTTGAAATGTCGTGAGGTGCTTTAGACTGTTGGGGGGGTGCAGTTCACAAATCTGGTGCAAAAGCAGTAGCAGACTTGTTTCCACTTAGTAACTGTCTTTGTATTTTGAAGTCTAAATTTTCAGTTTTGCCCTTCGTCCAAAGTCTATGGGTTTACAGCGGTGGATCTCAAGCCGGGGGGTGAAGATGAGGTAAGAACCAACCTACCTTCACAATTCAAACAGCACTTAAATTTTTACTGTCCCAAAGTGAATTCTTACAGTATTGGTCTGGTCTTTGCAGACGGTAACCATGGATAATGCAGAGGAGTATGTAGATCTCATGTTTGACTTCTGCATGCACACTGGTATACAGAAGCAGATGGAGGCATTCAGAGGTAATTGTAAATGGGGCATAACGTCTGTGCAATTAGGGGCACTAATCGATGTCCAGGGTGTGCTGGTTCAAAGTGGTGGCATAGACTGGCTTTCAAAAGCAAGCTTCTAAATTAACCTTGCAGTACTTTCATACCTCCTTTATGTTAGTTACGCTATTTTTAGTCTCAAAGAGGTTTCATTTAACTTAATTAAGAAAATGATTGATTCTGGCTTGATTAAAATACAATGAAAATGCTGATGCTACTTTATAAGCATTGGTTTTACTTCTGTTTGTAACTCTTGCCTTCTGTAAATTAAAGATGGCTTCAACAGAGTCTTCCCAATGGAGAAGCTGAGTTCCTTCAGCCATGAAGAAGTTCAGATGATTCTTTGTGGAAATCAATCACCTTCTTGGGCAGCTGAGGACATCATCAATTATACTGAACCTAAACTGGGATACACGCGAGATAGGTACTTACATTCTGAGTGATTTTAAAGCAGCAGCTAAAAGTTAAGTGATTAAATACCCAGAATTTAATGAGATGAAGACCCCAACTCAGATGGGATTGGTGGTCATGGAGGAGCAAGTGAGTGTCTTAAACTACATGAAGTAACAGTGTGTGTTACAACAGACAGATTAGAAGGTACTTGGTGGTTTTGTGATGAGAGAGAATAAAACAATTAAAATCCTAAAATGTGAACAACTAGTGGAAATGTAATGGCAAGTAACTAATACAGCCTTTAGAGTCTGTGGTGGTGGTTGTTCTGTGCAGTTGGGTACAGCTGGTATTCGTCCCGTATTCCTTAATTTCTTCCCTTTAAGTGTAATTAAAAAGAAGATGTACTATGCAGGGAACAAATATGCAGGTGACTGGCTATCAGGAGGGGCTCTTGATGGTTTGGGGCTGGTGAGGTTTGGGGTGTTCTGCTGTTTGTCAGAACTGCTGTGTTTGGTGGCAGTAACATCCATGTTACCTGTGTGTCTGTTGGAGGATCCCGGTCAGTCAGAGATGCTGCGTGGGGCGATTCCCCCCACGGCCCTGCCCTGCCAGCAGGGCTGCAGCTCCATCATGCCCCCTCATCCCCAGGCTGGGACGGATGGACAGACGGACAGCAGCAGGGCTGTCTGGAGGATTCCTTGAAGATCTGTGGTAGTCTGTTACATTTCTCCTGCTTTTTCACCCGAGGGCCTTTCAACAGGATAGAAATCAAATCATATTTGAATGGAAGTGGCTTTACATGCAGGAAGGTAGCAGAAAAGGCTCTAAGACGATAGTCAGTTGGGTCCTTCTCATAGGAGAGGTCGGAGCTCTGTCTGTGTCTCTACCCGTTCATATGCAAGATGCCCAAAGAACACTCCAAGACAAGGATAGAGAAAAGTTCTTTACCTACATTTTTCTGTGTAATGCTCTGCACGGAGATTAAAGAAATGTTTTTATGGGTTGTAGGATGTTCTGTTCCTAACTCGAGACTGAACAGGCAGTAGAATCCAACAATGAATGCTTAGATGTGACTAAATCAAGAGGAATTAACAAACCTGCTCTCCTGTACCGTTGTCATAACTAATTGTTTTCATTTCTTTTAAGCCCTGGATTCCTTCGATTTGTGAGAGTCTTGTGTGGCATGTCCTCAGACGAGAGGAAGGCTTTTCTCCAGTTCACCACCGGTTGTTCCACACTCCCACCAGGAGGGCTGGCAAACCTACATCCCCGGCTCACGGTTGTACGCAAGGTGCGGCTCCTGCAGGTTGCCCCTCAAAGGTTTGCCTTTTGAGTGGAGTAGTTTCTGCATCAGGAAATCACACTCAGGGCTTGGTTTGAATTGATACTCAGCTGTCAGCACTGACCTCTGTCTCGGGTCTGTTCCCTGACTGCCATTTGAAGCGCAAAGAATTAAGATACGTATAAATTGAAGCCGGTCCTTAGCTTTCCTGATGCTACTGTCTCTTGCCAGCTGGCGTTAGGGGCGCTGGAAACTGCCAGCACTTAGAGGACCTCACAACTTCTCGCTTCCGTATTGAGTGCTGGGAACAACTGGGGTACAAACTGGTCCTTCTTTTCCTCAGGTTGATGCGACGGATGCAAGTTACCCCTCGGTGAACACCTGTGTGCACTACCTGAAGCTGCCCGAGTATTCCTCCGAGGAGATCATGAGAGAGCGCCTGCTGGCTGCTACCATGGAGAAAGGCTTCCACCTCAACTGAGGGGCGGGCTGCAGCGCGGGGCAGGAGAAGGTGGCTTTTGATACTAGCGAAGCCTCTTGTGTTTGTGTGCAAAAACCAGATAGGATCGCCACGCTGTGCTCTGATGAGACTTTGCCTTTGTTTTCACCTGTGAGGCTTTAGGAACATGTGGAATACGTTTGTTAGCTGCTAATGACAAAATAAACCCCTGTAACTACACAGCCAGCAAGAAATTGGCACAGAACACTGTGTGATGCTTCAAGGGCTTGCACAACTGGAAATTAAGGTGGTTCTGTTTGACTGTTCCAAAGAACAGATCCTCAGATTTTCAGTGTTCACTGATACAAATTTCTAACAGTGTATTTGTGTAAAGTTTGTCATTTAATACCTTGTACACTACAGCTGCCATCACTGATCCCCCTTCTGCTGGCTTTAAGCTAACTGGTCAGAAACTTGCTTCCTTAAAACGTAGAGTTAATGGGCATCTCCAGCTTTTTCTTTTGTAAGGATGCCTGCACTATTGGAGTATTTTAGTGGGTTTTTGCATATAACCATGCACAACCTTTTTTTTTTTTTTTCTCTTTCAAGTGGGAATATATTTTGATCTCTCAAACGCCCTGCTATAAAGATCAAATCCTTAAGTGTGTTTGTGCAGCTCAACAATAAAGCTATAAAAAAAACACTGGTTCCTAGTGCAAGGCACACTTAAAGCAAGTTTTACTTTTGGTTGTATTTTCTTTGTATATTATAAACATTTATTTAACTTGTTGCAGTTTGAAGTTTAAAAAAACCACCACCGTGTAAGCTCCAAAGTAATCATTAAAATGTTTGCAACATATGAAACCCTCTCCCGACCACTTCATTAACCCTTCCCGTGCTGCTGAATCTCTGCAGGCGCTCTGAGCAAGGTGCCGTGCTTTTCTCCAGCTTTACCAGAACTCCCTGGCAAGAACTGATCTCAGGAGCTCGTCCCTGTGCTCACATCTTTTCAAAATCACACAGGGCTACTCTTTGTGAACTCGCCTGGCAGGGGTGGGTGTGTGTGGCAGTGCCGGGTGCGCCTCAGCGGCCCCGTGTGACCTGGGGTTACAGTTCCTCCTTTCACTGGAATAAACACTGGGTCTGATGCTGCAGCCCATTCGGCTTCTCTTGAGATGGAACCGTCCCTCTCGGTTTCAGCATGTGGTGAGGTATTTACTGGTGAGAAGTGGCTCATGGTAAGATAAAGCGAGATGCTAATATGTCTTTAAAGATATTTAACTGCTGGAGACCAGAAAAGAAATTATTTTTGCAGCTGAGTCCGTGTGCTGAGTTTTGCTCCGTGCCAGTTCTCTGGTTGCAGTCCTGGCTCGGACCATTGCTGAGGCAGGGCTTGCCCTTACCAAAAGAATCTGCCTCGCGCCTATAAACAGGGTTGCTGCCAGGTTTCCTTCATAGTGTTACTCACAGGGGTTGCAGGCAGCCTCACTGCAGTTTTCCCCAGTGCAAAACCGAAGGGGCATCTCCACCCCCTCCTCCTCTGCCTGCCGAGCTGCAGCCGAACGGTTGCATAAACCTTGGGTGTTGGTGCCTGCTCCGGAGCCAACGCCAGCGTGGGTTATTGCCCCTGTCACTGCTTTAAAGGTACGTGGACTGCTCTCCCACACAACCCTTCCCTCTGCTCCTGACATCCTGCTTTCCAGTTCACTCTGCTCCTGACATCCTGCTTTCCAGGTGTAACTTGGAGGTGACTGTTCACGTGCTTTCACACAGAAAGCTCAGCATCGAGTGATGTCCAGCCCTGGGGCGCACGAGAGAGGAGCCATTGAAACCTTGGTCCCAGAAAGGTAAGTGAAATTAGGCGCGGGCTGGTAACTCCTGGGTGCCTCCTGGCGCGGCACCCGGGTGCGACTGGGCGTGCTGGGTGCCCGGCAGCAGCGTCGCTTCATCCTCCTTCCCCGGCAGGAAGGTCTGGTTCCCTGCGTAGCTTCTGCCCGGACACTCGCAGTCTCGTGTTGTCCCTCTCGGAAACGCTTTGATCGTGATGTGTGGAGAGAATACACCAGAGGGAGAAAAATACACTGCGGTGCCAAAATGGGCAAGACTTTGTATAGTTTCTGAAGCCAATAAAATGTGATGTTTAATTATCTTTTATCAACGGTACAATACTTCAGTCAGGTTCGTCTGGTCACACCTTAAGCAGGACACAGGAATCCTGACGACGTCTGTACCTCAATGTGTGACGTTTCTCTTGTAATTATGGCTTACACCGAAAAGGGAGCGAAACCAGAATTTTAATGAAGACTGAAACCAGATTAAAAGTGGTCATAAAAGTTACAGAACTTTAATTTCCAGCACATTTGTATGAAAATAAAAAACCCACTAATTGATGCTTCAAGGAAGCTGTGAAACTCAGTTTGAATTTATAGTTCAATGCCTTCTGCAGCTGCAGCACAGGGCTGTGTAATTCAAGGTGACACCGAGGTGGTCACCTCTACCTTCCCCAGGCCTTATCCCCAGTCCATTTTAAAAAATACTGACTGTTCTAGAAAGATTTCTACTGCGTCAACGAAGCTGCAGCTGAAACTGTGAAGGTTCCACTTGGTTTAACTGTCACTTCCATCGGTGGGGAGCGCGTAGGAGGAACAGGAACTATTCTGCAATTGTTTGAATATTGCAGGAGCGGGTCTTCTGACACCAGGGAGCTGCTGGTGGCACATGCCAGGTGGCCTCATCGCTGCAGTGGCCCTGTGTCAGCCTAGCTCTCTCTCTGCCACACTCAGTCAGCCTAGCTCTCTCTCTCTCTGCCACAGCCAGCCTAGCTCTCTGACACTTTGTCAAGCACGTACAGAGGGGCAAGAATTCGGGTCCTGTTGGTTTCCACGATGCACCCATTTAGCACCATTTCATCCAAAATGATGTGCACTCTGTCCAAATTGAACATGATCTGGGAACGTTCCAAGTTAAGTATATTTTGAAGAACATGAAGAGAAGTCAGAGAAAACCTTAGGCACCTTAGTCTTTACTCAAAGTTTAGAAAAATAGGTATTTCTTTAATAATTCTAATTTATTTGGCTTTATTTGAAGAGAGGTAGGGAAACAGTTTAACTGACACTTTTTTTCTGACCACAGGGATGTCAAAAGTTTGTAGTGGAGAAGCTGAAGTCCAAGCAGTATCCCATCCTGGGCAGACGGCCACATGGCAGTAAAAGCAAGGTGAAACTGAACTTGGGTGGGGGTGGTTAATGTTACTGTCTGCCTGAGCACCATGTATCATTTGAATATGCTATCACAGAATTGCCAGAGCTGGAAGGGACCTCCAGAGATCACCTAGTCCAACTCCCCTGCTAAAGCAGGACTGCCCAGAGCACATCCCTCAGGACTGCATCCAGATGGGTCTCAAAGGTCTCCAGAGAAGGGGCCTCCACAACCCCCCTGGGCAGCCTGTTCCAGTGCTCTGTCACCCTCACCAGAAAGAAGTTTTTCCTCGTATTTGAATGGAACTTCTTGTGTTCCAGCTTGTGCCCATTGTCCCTCCTTCTGCCACTAGGAACCACTGAGAAGAGTCTTCCTTCAAACCCACCCTTCAGATACGTGTAAGCACCCCTCAGCCTTCTCTTCTCCAGGCTAAAGAGTCCCAGCTCTCAGCCTTTCCTCACTAGGGAGATGCTCCAGTCAAGGGATAATAATCTTGAATGTGAAGATGCAAATATTCTGCATTCCTTCTTAGAAAAGTACTTTTCAAATTCTTAAAACTTGATTCTCGAACTTTCCTTACCCGAAGCTGCAAACACAATTCAATCTGCTGGCAAGTAGCTCCAGAGGAGTATGCTGGTATGTAAAGTTGTCATTGAGCTAGTAATAAATCTCACAAAGAGCTGAAGTAAATAAATGGTTCATATTTTAAATACTTCCTAAAAATACTAATAATCTCTAATGTTCACCTAAATAATCTGAAACAATATGGATTGGTACAGCTTGTCCATAACCATGTCTGCTTCTCCATAACGTCATCTAACAGCACCTCTCTCAAAAAAGCCCCAAATGGCCAATGACAAGAGGCCTGACTCTGGCAGGTGTTCTTCTGCCAGATCAGTGCTTGGGTGTCCCCGGAATGGCTCAGTGGGGAAAAAAGACTCTGATGTGTCCATTTATCACCAGAACCTGAAATGGAAACAGGCACAGCCAAAAGCCTGCTGGGTCCATCTGCTGTGCCTCCTTGTGGTGCATACAATGAGGCAGAGTGTGAAAGGCCCTTCCTCTGCCTCCCCCTTGCCTCTTGCTGCTCTTCAAAACATCCTCTTCACTGGGCTCAACAGATCAGCTTTGCCTTCACTTTGCTCCTTCTCCTCCTTGCCTGCAGATGGAGAACTGCTGCAGTGGAGCTTGGAAGATACTTCACAATAACATCTCAATACATCTCTGTTTTCCAACTTCGATAAGTCTCTGGACTGGCTTCTCTGCCCCTCTGCTATTTCTGACACTACGGTTTGAGCTCGGGAGCTGGTCTGGTTTTGCTCTAGTCCTTGTATTTATGTCAGTGGTTGCCATTCTCCTCAGTGGAGTTGCGTGTGCCAGGTTGTTGAGGGCACCAAGGTCTGCCTCTGCTCGGCATCATAAAGCCTGTCATTTAAGAGGACTGCTCTTGTCTAATGCGTTCCAGAGGCTGTGGCTCTGCCAGAGAGCAGGAACAGGGGGGCACGGAGCTGCATCTGGCAGCAGCCACACGTTTCTATATTTGACTCATCCTCGACGGTACATGCAAGTGGTGGGAATCCAACCCCTTAAACTCCCGGAGCTGCAGCGACACAAGCCCATGACAGCCAACCATCTTAGCTCTGACCTTAAGAGAGGGATTTAAGTTAAATAACACCAAACATTCCCATGCCTGGTTTTTTTAGCACTTGGCTTTGAGAAGGGATTTCCTTAATCTGAGTTAGGCACCTTATTTTCCCTGTGGTAGCTTGGCAAATGGCAGACCCACCTCATGATTCAGAGAATTGGAGCTGAAACCAGTACTTGGGAATGCAGAGAGGGATTTTTCTGCCATCCTTTTTCTCTGATTTGGAAGCCTAAGTCATTACTTCAGATAATGACTGTCTGTCTTCTTTTCAAATGTTACAGCAGAAATATTGCCTGCCTGAAAACTGTAGAAGACAGAGGCTGAGCCTGTCCTCAACCTAGAGGGTTCCCAGCTCGCCTCTCTCTGTGGGCAAACCAGGCTGGGTCAGTAGCAGTTCTATCTCCTGCCTTCTCCTGAAGGTTCTGCTTCTCTCTGTAGAAGTTCTGGAGTATGATGGTCCAGCCCAGCCAGGAGAGAAGTCCCTGTCTTGGTGATTGCTTCTGGTGTGTATGTTAAAGTAAGAAGAGGGCACAGAGTATTTCATGTCAGCTTTGCCTGTGACCTCCCTTCTAACAAATGAAATAGAAGCTTGAGGTTGCTCAGGATGAACCTGCATATTCAAGCTGACAAGAATACAGCCAGTAGGCTGTCACCTCCCTCTGCCCTTGCCAATTGCCATGGGTGCACTGGGCTGAGCTCAGTGCCACCGTGTGTTTGAGCCAGAGGGGAAACAACTGCATCGCTGCTCCGACAAATGTTTCTGCTTGACCAGGAGCACTGTGTGCCCAGCGGCTGGGGAGCAGAACCCAGCTCCCAGATAACTTCACTACTACCTACTGTTACTCGAGGGAGAGATACTAGAGCTGTTAACAGGACCTTGGGTACGTCCATGGTTCATCAGATAACTCCTAATTTGCTGGCCTAAATTTAACCATCTAATTTTAAATACCAGGCTTCTTCCCGAGTCTGACTTTAGGCCTGAATTGTTTCTAAGATCAGGCTCGTGCCTTTCTTTACCGAGGAGCAGTACTGTCCTTAGAACTGCCACGGGCTCCCTTTCTGTGGTCCCACAGACAAAGGTAGCTGTTTTACCTTGCTGGGCAGATTAAAGACACGAGATAAATGTCTCCCTGTGGTAAACTTCACAAGTGAATCAGGCTGTGCAGCAATATTTTAATCTGAGAAGGTAAGATTTCTCTATTCCAGTAACATAAGATTTTTTCGGAAGCCAGCTCTGCTGCTGCTGGTTAGTGCTGCTCTGGTGCTGCTCTGCACAGGGCAAAGGCATCCGTGAACAAAGTCAGGTAACGTTCCCTTCAGGTTTCAACAAGCGATAAAGCCAGCTCTTCCTGGCTTCTCATTTCACTCTGCCTCAGATTCACAGTGCTCCGGGTCCCACAGCGGAGCGAGGGCTCCCATCTGGCCAGGCCCTCCTCTTCCTTTGAGAGCCCCAAGGATCTAAAACCCAGATGACTCAAGCAACCAGGATCAGTGGCGACGCAGCAACTTGTCACTCCCACCTTATGTTTCTGCATCACCTTGTTTAAGAAAACAGCTAAACACGCTTAGCACTGCTTTTCCCCTTGCTGCATTTCCTGAAGAGCTGACACCATGTCAAAGGAAAACTGCACCCACACCAGTATGTATCTTGCAGCTGTTCCACTCCAAGCCAATATGGCCAAATGAGCCATCACTTCCCCTGCAGGGCCATCCCAGGTTATTTCAAAAGTGGCTTGCCCTGTTACAGAAAACGGTGGTGTGATTTCTGCCCACCTGTAACCCGTTAATCTCAGTCACCATGCCAGAAACAGCGATTCCCCCTGCAGTTTGATTGGGGATACTAATATGATTCCAGAAAGATCTATCATCTTGGTTTGGGAAGGACCCAAAGCATTCTTTACCCTCTGCCCTCAACCTAAGGGCCCGGCTTCCTTTTTAGGTCCCCTCCCTTTACCATGCTGCTCTTGGCAAACAGTCAGGCTGCAGAGGGAGCAGCCTTGGCTTTTTCCTCCTTCCTTTAAGTCTCATGACCGTGCTGTACAGCTACATCTTCTCATACACGCACCGTGCAGCTATTCACCTCTGAATGCCTGGCCAAGGGAGGGCTCCATATCCCTGAGCTTTCGTGAGGCTCATCCTCCCCACCTGTCACTGGGTTTGGCAAGTGACCCCAGGTTTCAGGGTGTAAAGCCCTCAAGTCATAAATCCACACCCAGCTGAAAAGCAGGAAAGCAAACCAGTTTGAGCAACTGGCAACAGGAAAAAGCTGTATTTGGTGTGTGCGCTGCGTGTGCTCCACCCAGAGCCGCCCACTTCCAGTAAGAACCTGGGCTGCTCACATTAAGGGACTTTCACTAGATGCATGCAGAGGCTAACAGGGACTTTTCAAAAAGTGTGTAGATGGAAACATGTTAATCTCTGCATCTATAATAGCAGTTTTCAGAGGAGCCAACTAGGAAATACCCTTAACAAGTTGTCAGCCTGGGCAAAAGCTGAGTCCTTTTACTGCCCTTGGCTCACAGACCCAGCTGGTCCTGCTGTGGCTCGTTCCTCGCCGTACGGGTGAAGGACACCTACTACAACTGGTATTTAAAGGTCACGCTGGCTTTTGGTAATTTTATGGGCTGCTCTCCATGAAGAAATGAATGGTACTTTCTACTATCACAAAGCATTTTTATGGCACGTACAGGAGGTAGATGTGACATGGTCTCGTGTCTCCTTTCCAAAAATATTATATAGGCAGATAGTTAAGCAGGGAGAGGGGAAGGAAAGGAAAAAGGCACATTTAGGACTTGCATGTATAAAGTAATTGCTTCATATAGAGACATTTTAAGATACCTCAGGATTTTCCAGGCAAGTAATTAAGGGTGTGTGCAAGCTTAGAAGATGATAAAGTGCAGCCAGAACCTTGTGATCTGGTAACACACCCAGGAGCACAAACACAACTTTGCAGATTACAGCACGGGTACTTACGGGGGAGATGGTTTGCTACTGAATATCCAGCAGTACAAAACCTTGATTTACATCCTGGACATTCATCTTCAACTAAAGATTAGTTGGAGTCACTTCTTTTTTTCAAGCTGGAGTCACACTTTCTGATTTTACCTTTGCTAACATTTGCTTTAAGTATTTAGCCTTTCTAATGGCAGGCAAATTTTAGGCACTGAAACGCATTTAATGCTCTCTGACCATTTCTTCCTCAAAAGATTATGCTGACATTGAAGAGGAGACAAATGGTGCCTTCAAGTTCTTTGATATCCTAGAACAACAGTTTTAAGCTAATCCTTATAGGCTTCCATTTTACCCACTTATTTTCAAGTGCAAACTGAACTGTACCCTTATAAATTCTCAGAATAAACTTATAATTCAATTTTCTTACTATGTAAATGAACTGTATTCTGAAAGTGTTATTCCACAGGGAACTGAAGAATACAGTTCATTCACATGAAGCCTTCCCTGTATCAAAGCTTTTTATCTATCCCAGGAGCAGCAGCAGCAGCTAATTGCAATGGAATGTAATGGGTTTTTTTGGATCAAAACAACATTCTTCAAATGCTTGGTCCTAGAGCACCCTGTCTTCCCCCTCTCCTCCCACAAGAGGAACGTAAGTATCTGTTTTTTCCGTAAGTTAATAATGTGTCTTCAAGTAAGCTTTGCTTCACCAATTAAAGCAACAGAAAAGTCAACTTTCTGTAATTTTAGAAACTCTTGTGCTTACCAGCATATCGCTCCCCACAAAGCTGCTACAGTAACACTTGTATTTTTATAGTCTCTTTTGTCATCATCACACCAAGAAAGTACAATCATCCAAGCTGCAGTTCTAGAGCTACCAAAAATCCCACCCAGTTATCTCATACACAGAAGCGAGGCCCATCTAATGCTATTAACACATTGGGAAGCCACACCCCAGGACAACTACAGTTCTTCATTCAGCTGGCCCAACAACACGACCTACAGATACCCTAAAACCAAACCAAACAACTTCAGAAATGTTACGCCTCTCATAGGGACCCCTGAGTAAGTGGAGATCCTGTAATGGCTAAACACTTTACAATTCTTGTATGAAAGCTGTAAAAACTGTGGCTACTCTAGAGTTAAAGAAGTACCTTAGCTGGTCAGTAGCTAATCAGCAGCCACTTGTGCAGTATGCCTGAGAGAACTTTGCAGTTGTTTAGCAACATGCATGCCTATGTTATATGTACATATCACCTCTGAATCCTGCTGGGCAGGAGTCAGATTGGACCCAGTCTCTGCCTTGTGCCATGGGTGCCCTCCTGGCAGCTGGCTGGGGCCAGGATGCTGCTGCCGCCTGAATTCGGGTGTTTGGGCCTTACTAAAAGCCCAAAGGCTTATTGATTATTGATTAACATCTGTCTAAGACACTTGGAGTCCAGTTCTTGTGTTATTCTTCCGGGCCAGCTATTCAAGCTGTTGTCAAAAACAAATACAACCCCGAAGAGCCCACTTCATTGCTACACCTCTGCTTTACATTTGAGGTTGGGGGTCTCTCACTGCATTTCAATGACTTTACATATCCTCTCAACTTATGAAAAGTCATTTTTCCAAATGAGAGAGTTATTTTGTATAAATATGGAAATAAAATGGATGTGTGTCATTCATATGTCACAAGAGTTGAGGAGAGACATATGAGACATGAGCTTTTCCAATAGTATTTCCAGTGTTATCAGATAAAATAGTAATGCACATTCTTGTTTTCTAAGTATTTATATTCACCCCCTCGTGCAGATGAGACCCCTGTAGAAGATGAAGTCCTCCAGGACTCATTCAGACACCGTATCGCACCCGTTGCAATCGTCAGTGTTGGCACATAAGGCAGCAGCTTCTCTGACAGCGCAGACACACGCTGTGCGCAGCTGGACATGCAGAGCCTTTCCCAGTGAGCTACTGGTGTAACTGTAAGCGTATGACTACAGGGGATTCCTCTTGATATGAAAACAATGACCAAAGGCAGGCAGAATTTAGACTCACCAATGCTCCAAACAGTCTAAGATAATCAGGTACTTGCAGACTCCAAGTACACCATGTGGAAATAGGGGACTGGTTTACGTGTAATTACTTAATAGGTCAGGTTAGTCCCCAATTCAGCAAAGTTCATACACAAGTGCACACAGTTCTAATCCTTAACTATAGCAACTGAACACAAAGTATGTAGCCATACAATCACTCAGAGACTTTAAGAGTCCCTTCTATAAGTGAATTTAGGAGTGTTCAATCAATGCCATGGCATTTTGTGAATTTCAGGTATCTGTGGCGATGCCTAGTTTCCTAAATTTCTTCTCCCCAGGCCTTTCTCCCTTTCCATTGCTATAGAAAGTAAAACTCACCTAGACTTCCATGAAGCAAGGTGAAAGCACAAGCCTAATCTTACAATGATGCTACTGTTCCGTTCTTATCACTGCAGTCACTTCAATACAGATTTTATTGTAAATGTAAAAAAAAAAGTAAAACCCTGAACTAATAGTTAAGTCTGAAAGTTCCCCCATGAATATAACTTTTCATGTCTAGGTGATGATGGTACTTAAGTCTCTCTAAGCAAGCTCTCCTTTCTTTACTTTAAATGGTACCAGGCTTATCTTAATGACTGAGGATTTCAACAGGTGACCCTTGTGAACATTGGGCACATTTTCAGAGAGGTGCTACTTACTGCAGGTGCACAATTTGTGAAGCCTCTGCATTGTCTTGACTGACAGTCTGTGCTATGAAGGCAGTATGAACTGGAACATACACCAAACGGAGATAGACAAATGGATTTCTTATACTGAAAAGGATACATCTAATTCACTCTGCAAAGGAAAGAGGTAGATAACCATCAGTTACAATTTGATCTTTCATCTCATAATCATTAAACATTAAATGTCCCTTTACAGCATAAAGAAAGTCTGCAAAGTAATGATACAAAATTTTAGGGCAATTCAAGATCTCTGTTCTGGGCTGTACAATTACTTGCTCTTTCCTGCAACGCTGCTTTGCCTTTGATGTGTTACCTGCCTCCCTAACAAAAGCTAATAATCTGAAATTTTCACTTAGAAAACCCGACTGACATCATCCACAGGTCCCAAAGTGGATACAGGCAGTGCCATCTGAACGAGTGGCTGGAAAGCCAGCATCCATCTCATGACAGCTCCGGCCCCATATTCTCTTTTCTGCCATCTGCAAAAACAGGGTCTTGATGCTGAGTTTACAAATTATATAAAAACAGTTAAAATGCTGCTGCAAATTATTTCAACAGCAAAATTTAGACATCTTGTATGCTCATGGCTGTGGTAGCCATGGCTGGATACATTAGCAGAAGGAAGGTAACTCTGAGCTTTAGACCCTTAGCACTTCTAACTGTTCTCCAGCCCCAGCACCACGATTCTTTACATAGTCATCCTTTCCCTTCTAGTCTTGGCCTGGATTTACCCCCAGGCAGTTTTATTCATTTAACCAAAATATCAAGTTAGAAGCCCTTGTGGTCTCTCTGCAGTCAGAAGAGATAGGTATCTATCTTCAACAGTTGACTCAGCACACTTGAGGCATGACTCACTTTCTCGAGATACTCATCGGTCTCTGCTGCCCGTAATGGGAGCTTAGGATGACCAAACTTCTAACTTAGGTGTCCCAGTTAAATATCTAAATTTAGAAACAATTAATCACAGCCTCAGCAGTTTAAATCTTACACAGCTGGGGTGGAGCTTCCCTAGTCTCTGCTGAAAGAGGGAATCTTTATCTGCTGAAAGAGGGAATTGTTTGCTAACATGGTTTCCATTTAGAGTCTAACCCTGGACTTTTAGGCAGAGTTCCCAGTGGTAAAATTGCTGATACTTCTATGGTCTAAAGATATTCTAACCTGGACCAGTTCTAGTCTACAGGCCTCTGCTGAGCAACTCTGCCATTCTTCAATTCGAATTTTTTCATGCATCACAATTTTAATTTTTTTAAGAACCCAATCAGTTTAAGTTTCCTCAGCATTAAAAAGTAATTGGAAACACTGGAATATGTATTTAGAACAGTATGCAGAGTTTTCCCTTTGTAACCACAGAAAAGTAAAAAGGACTCAGAATTACATCTCACAAGCAATACTGAAAGCCTTCCCCCTAATTCTGTTAATGTTTGTTCTGATATCTGAATTCAACCTCTGTAAACTCCATTAGATAAAAATAGAGTATGTGAGAATGTTTAAAGCTCACAAGCCTAAAAATAATAGATGACAGTGTTCTTCTAGAGCAGGACAGATGTTCTTTCCTTTCCCAGTTCCGTCTCTGTAGTCATCCTCATCATTTGGGATTCTGCTAAAATTCTGCAAATCCTGAACATTAATCCATAGTACTACAGACGTACACTTATTTTGCTCTTCTGCCCAGCTAGAATTATAGCTCTCTTCTTCAGTGCTCTACTATTTATCATGTTATATGCTATTAAAAACAGAACCACAGAATGGCATGAGATTTCTTTCACCACCCCTGTTTTCGGTTCCTGCAGTTTCAAACCTGAACTACTGTGGAAAATACAAAAAACTCTTGCTTGATGAATTCAGCAAGTTTCTGACAACTATCAGTGGTGGGGTTATATATGTGGTCAAGGAATTACACATACTACATTTAGAAGAACCCCATCTATTTTTGCTTTGCCTCAAGAGAAGAGAATAAATAAAACTTGAGAAGTGGTTGGCAACTGTTAGCTCAATTAGATAACTGAGAAGTGACTAAATTTACTGTGCATTCCGCTACTGCCGGGACCAAATGCCAGTGCTGGTTATCAGTGCTCTGGTTGGGACTGCAGCCGTCACAATTTTAAGAGACAGATTCTAAGCTGAGTGCAGTCAGAAAGTGATATAGTTAGTACCAGCTCTTTCAAGGGGCTGGTGCGACGTTAGCCGAGATGATAACAGCCCAAGACATTTGCCAGGCATCTGTGTAGTGAAGGGCACAGATGACTTTTTGCAGCACGTCCTTGAATTCACAGAGGGAGCTCTGCCATGCCTGCTGTGGTACTAGGACTGGGAAACCAGTTACAGACCCTGCAAACGTAATAACCTACCTCAAGCACATGGACTATGGAGGAAACTCCACCCAGTCCTCTTTTCTGAGCAGGATATCCAACACATTTCAGCACAGGTAAACTGAAACTGTGCCAAAGTATGATTTCAGGCAAATGTGTTTCTAACCAGATTATTACAAACCCTGTGTTAATCCAGGATTATAATAATGCGTTTTCACACTTTGTAAAAACAAGCAAACAACAAAAAAAATATCTCCCACCAAAAGGAGCAGTGTCATTTGAACCGGAGCCACGACTACTGCTGAATCCTTAACAAACTGACTATCTATATAATAGCTGCTTTATCAGGTATCTGCTGTTGCATGACAACGATGTGGGGAGCACAAGTACAGACTGGTTTTTGGGGTTTCATTTGCTTCATCCTCTGATGTTGTTCAGCGAGAGTGATGTCAGCCCCTGCTTAATGCTCACACCATCTTTATCACGAGTGAAGTTCACTTAGGGATGTAATGCTGAGAACGGCAAAAAAGAACTTTAAAGAAAAAACTCTTTACTGAAAATGTATAAAATTCCAGTGGCTATTTTAAGAGTAGATGACCCAAAGAAACCCCTGAGTAGAAGCATATGAAAACATGCTTTTCTAGCAGAAATATTTCTGGTATTCCCTGTCTGATGATTTATAACCCACACATACTTTTACTTCAAAAAAATCAATTAATACTGCTCCTTTTTTCCTTCCTTTTTTTTTACAGTGGTAATATTCATGCTAAAGTATTCAAAATTCTACGTGAATATGAAAAAAATATTTCTCCTTTGATTTATTCCCCCAAATTACATATTCACTAAAGCTTTGAAAAAGAGGAAATATTTCATAATAGATTCAATCTCTCACTCACCACTCTGCTGAAATACTTGTCCAAAACTTCCACAAAATTATGAATTAGTTCATATACGGCCATCTCATTCTGAAATTAAATTAAAAACAAGTGAATGTGAAATGAATAGCTAGAAAATGTAATAGAATTGTTTGTGTTATTTCAGCTTGAGGTGTATGAAAAACGACTAAAGCTACAGCAAAGTGCAAACCCTAGGGAGAGCTGGTGTGGTCACCTGGTGGAGTGAGGGAGGGAGTGCCCAGGAGCAGAAGCTTCAGGCCGGCCACACAAGCAAGCCCTGCAGTGCCCCATGGGTATGTCTCACCTGGGCTGCTGCCAACCCATTGCATCCCTTGTGCCACCATCCTCCAGGCTTGCAAGATGGGTACAGCTCACCAGGCTATGGCTACCCATGCAGAAGTCCCAGCATCCATGTGTAGCACAGAACCAGCTGCGCTCCAGCAGTACGGAGGGGCAAGTTTTGTATGGTGTAGCAAAGCCAAAAGGATTTGGCCAAAATGGTGTGCCAGGTTATAAAACCTGGCTTGAAGACCACTGTAGTGGTCAGCAGCTACCTTCCAAGCCACCCAATTCAAGTCTCCAATAGTAAGCTTTGAATTAATTTCTGAGAACTGGGAATCAATGTAAATACTACAGCTCAGCCTGAACAGATGAAATAACAGTACTTGTCAATTTGCTGGCAAATACCTTCCCCACCCTGCCTTTTTAAACAAATAAATAAATGGGCATCTTTCCAGCTGACAGCATGAGAACTTCTTTCTTCAACCAAGGAGATTGAAAACAGTGAGCAGTTGGGAAGTCACCGCAGATCGGACAGCTGGTCTGGCTGTAATGCTAACTTCTGTTAAGAAACCTCACCCTACATAAATTTGTTTAATCAAACATAAATTTAGAAAGCAGAATCGGTACAAGGCTGATAAAGACTGCTTCATGCTAACAGTTCAACCCACTGCTATAGAATTAAGCCAAGAATACATTTTCTTATAGACCTCTTTTTATTTCACAGAAATTAAAATGTCTTTTTGCAATTCTGAAATTGCAAAATTCTGTAATTGCTATTGCAAAATTCCATGCTGGAAAAAGACTTGACTTTTGCCCACGGCAACTACAAGTTCTCATTTCAAGAGTGTATAGAACATCTTACCTCTGTCTCGTTGATTCCAACGACTATGAAAAGGGCGGCGTACTGCCGGTAAACCAGCTTAAAGTCCTTATACTCAATGAAGGAGCACTAGGCAGAAGCAAAACGAGTCAAACGTAGTAGCTGCCATTTAAGCATACAACACTATTAAGCACAGATTGCTCAAAGAAACGGAGCTTTCATGTTCATAAGGCCCACAAAGAACACTGGATTTCCCAAGATCCACCCAACAATTTGGAGTTGACAGAAATTTGGTAGAATAACTCTTACACAACACTCTTCATCGACTGGCAGAAAAGATGCTGCCAGGTTTTAAATGGAAAAACCGGAACTTGCAGAATTAAAGTGACTTGTTTGGCATTGTAAGTCGATACCTCCTCTAAATTTTCATTTGGAAGCACTTCCAAAAGAGACAACCTCAAGGTAACTTTTGTGTTTTAAAAAAAATTATCAGTATTTTTATATAAAAAAAAAAGTATTGAACTTCCAGACCCACAGGGGCAATTCAGATGTCTCACAGTAAGAGAGAAGCCAGCAGATGGTGCTGTTATACCCTGCTTTACAAGGTGCTGCCTTTGGTTTTTTAGGTGCTATTTCACTCAGTCCTTGAAATGGCAGCATTCCTTTAGTTCTTCTGGTGAAGTTTCAGTTTGGAGATTCTCTTGCAAGCAGGATGGAGACAGTTAATTTCTTTAGCCTGTCCACTCTGTGAACTAAGGTACTTTATAGGAGCTGCTATTTTTTCTGAAGTTTTCTAGAATGAAATATGTGAGGATGGGTGTGATAAATGAAAAATAAACCATCTGACTTCAGAACACAAAACAGAACCCCCCACTCACATCCCAAGTCACAGATTTCTCCTCCAATGTACATCAATGTATTCTCTAAAAATGTGTGTTTCCAGAAACCTCTGTGTTTTAAATAGTAATTTCATTATTTGAAATCCTTTCTCCTACTATCCCTACTACCTACTGGCAAAGCAGGAGTAATCTCTCTCTATCCATCTCTACTGAGAAGCAATTAACGGGATGAAATGAATTCCACCTGGACTTCTGACTTCAAAAAAGAGGAGGAATCTTCATGACAGGGATACACAAACCCCCCAAATCTCTGTAAGCCTCGGAAAAAACTTATTAATTGAATGAAGAGTAACAGTTCATCTGAGTGAACAGATCATCTAGAGACAGAACCTTTTTCGTCATGGGTAGAAATGAAAGAATGATCTGCAGAGTAAACTGATGTGTTTTCTGAATTATTGACATGAAAGATGTGAGATGTTCACAAAATAAAACGGCTAGGGGAGAAATTACAAAACTTACCTGATCCTTTGAACGGGAGAGACAGTTTTTGATTACTTCAGCTTCCAGCACTGTCCGTTTATTAATTTCTATATGCTCGTAATACCTAGAGAGCCTTGTTTGACCTTGTTTGTTCACCATAAGAAAAAATTTTATCATCTCTTTTTCGTTGCTCTCAGCAGTAGATCTGAAGATGGTGTGCAGGAATCAACAGTGTTTCTGTGAGGGGGAAAAAAAAAGAAGCACACATATGAATTATCAAAGCATCCTAAAAGCCACCCACAGCATCTATGAAAAAAATCTCTAATCTTTTTTTTTTTCTCACACAAATAATCACAATCTATCTAACAGATAATAGCTTTCACATTATCAGGCAATTTAATTGCCTTGGAGGATCTGGGGAAATGGGGGAGTAAAAAACCATACGTCAACTCACCATTTTCTTCTTGCATGCAAATTAGTTTGAGAACCTTATCAGGAATTTTCCCAATACCAAACCATAAGGTTAATACAGCTCATAGCAAAAGTGTGGGGGTTTCTTTGATGGTTTTTTTATTATTATTTGTGACTTGTATTTAACAATTTCTTTCATACCATCCTGACAACAGATTGAAGGGAGAGAGGACAATGGGAAGTGTTACCATTTCTTTAACTCAGAATTACAGCTTCCTAAATATCTGGGTACCAGTAGTATTGGGACACATCTTAAGCTGGACCAGGAGCCACTAAAATCTGTTTTCTCCCATTTTATTTCCCACACTGATGTTAAAGGGAGATTCTGCACCTAATGAAAACTAACTGTGGGTCTTTGAGAAGACCTAAGGAGAAATCTGCTCATGATAATGACATAAACCAGTTTAATCTCAATCTAAATATTAATCCATGCAATTCCACTGCATTGCAGAATATAAATATGCCACATGCCCTGTGCAATGGAAAAGGCCATTTAAAAAAGCACAGCATTTATCAGAATATGCTTGCTAAACCACTGAAATCTTTATTGTTTTGACAAACAAGTGAAAACAAAACAAAACAAAACAGTAATCTGCAGATGTAACTTTTTGAAAGAGAAGTTCTGGGTTATTTTCTTTAATGCAAGGAAACAGTCACTGTAATGTTTTCCATCTGACTCTCTATTTGGATCACAGATTTACTGGCCCAAACGCTCTTGAGGTTTATGCACTGGAAATGCAGCAACTACCGCAGAAGCTGTTTCTTCATTCCAGTTCTGAGGAGCTGCTCCTTGCCTGCTGCTTTACCAGGGCATAACACAAATATTCTCTCCCAACATCTCAGCTCCACTGAGAAAGTGCAAGCTGAGAAAAAAAAAAAGGTATCAGGAATTCACAGAATGACACAGTGAAGCTCTTTGTGTAAAAACAGTGTGTTTTAATGCAGAAAAACGCAAGGGAAAAAAATATGAAACCCAAAAATAGGTGCCTGAGTCAGCAACCTCATAGATATTTAAACATATGCTGATTTTCTGTAAAAAGGTAATCTCAATAGGTGGTGCCTCATATTATTAACAACTTGAACAAACTGGCTTTGTTCAAATATACCATTCATGGGTTATACCATCTAAATCCTTCATGACAGTGATACAAAAAAATCCCAGTATATTGTGCTGATATTAATTATTGCTTACTTCCAATTCATATTGGCCACCTAATTATTTTCTGAAAGAAAAGCTTATCACCACTACTATTATCATCATTTGGATCTCAAAAAAGTGACCTCATTTTCCTCAGTGTATTGTGATTTATTCCATACACAAAGAAGTTTAGATTTCTACACTAAATATATCTTCACTAATAAGATCCAGTACTGAGAATCCGATTCTAAACTAAGGGAAGATTGATAATTTGTGTATAGTGTTATCTACAGCCTCAGAGGCATTGCCATAAGTAAACTGAACTCATGAAACATTAAAATTGCAAATGTAAGAGTTAAAGAACCGAACTCCCCCCACCTAAGTTTTGCCATATATGTACTATTAGTAGTATAAGTATTGGAAAACGTAGTAGGGGCATTTCTCATCCTTGAAAAAGTACCATATGATTTAAATATTTTTTAAATTACATTGGGAGAGTGGAAGGAAATCACACACCAAATTCACCAAGATCAATGAAAAATAAAAGGAAAATTCCTACAACAAAGAAATTCCAACAGAAAAGCATCCTGGGAGCACTTAGGTTGCTTTCAAGAAACCTTCACCGAAATCATGATTTTTTGATTGGATGCTTTTCTATGAGATGTACTGCCTTTAGACAAATGTATAGTCTTCATTGTAAGTATCAGACACAGAGTTAAATCCCCTTCTTGCCTTGACTCTCCCCTACACACAACTCTTCAAAACAGATAATCCATTTGAAAGGGCACAGGCTGAGCAGGCCTACATCCCCTAAATCTTTGCAAGTCCCTTGGATGATAGAAAGTATCAAAGGATACATCAGCTAGCAGGGAGGACCCTTCCCTTTCACTCTCCTTCATCTGCAAGAAAGCTTTTACCCGTTACTCCGTAAATTCCGCTTTGATCTGCTCTTGTCTGTAGGACACCTCCAGGGAACAGAAGTCCAGGATGAACCCACAGGACAAGACAGTCTGTTTGGAATTGTGACAGTCTCAGAGTTTCCTCACCTCCACCAGGCACAGAGAAGTCTCTTTACGTCCAGAACAAGAGTGCACTTTTGCCGATTCACTCAAACCGAAGAATCATGGACATTAGCCAACGTGGTCCATGCTGCTGCAGTGGTGAGCACGGCTTGTCCACTGTTCCCTGGGCTTCTGTACTAGCTCAAGTGGGTCTCCGAGAAAGAATGAACCAGGTAATTAAGACAAAAAAGGGCCCAGATGGAAATGTGTGACAGGATCTTTACTGTTGGATGGCAGCTTAGGCTGACATTTATAACTACATGGGAGAGTACCACCTATACAGTCTCTTCTGCGGCTCTCTTCCCCCGTTGCCCCTCTCCCCCTTTACTATTTTGGATTGCTGCTTGAAATTAGAGTTGCAATAAGAAGACAAGTCGTAATATTTTAAGTTATAAACAAAAGTAAAACAATGAGATGACTTAATAATTTTTGGCTTCAAAGCTTCCAAGAAGTAAGGACAAGAATGAACAGCTCAGAATGAGGCACTCTAGCAAGGACCAACCTCATGAGCAAAACAAACCTAAACCTATTTTAAGAAGGGTTGGGGTTGGAAAGAGGAATAACCTAAGAAATACTGCCCATTTTTTTCATGAAAAAACCATTCAGCTCAAACACAGGAGACCAAAAACTATGCACCTTGTTGCTACCAACTGCAAAAGATGCTTGTCCGAGCTAAACAGATAATGACAGAGCCACAGGCAGCTTCTCTTTCTTCTTCCTAGCTTCATGTTTCATCTTTGTGTTTGGTCCAGCTGAAGCCTGAATTAGTACTGCTGTGTTTTGAACAACTTGTTTCCAAACTATTTTAATGATTTAGTCATGAATGGTAAGGAGCTACCTTTTATGACCAATAGTCAGTTCTCTGCTCACAAAGATTCTTCAGACAGAATTCTGTGGGTCCCTGTGCATTCTCACGCACGCAGCTGCGTGTATCCATGCACACACACACACAAATTGCGATGCTTTTATGCATAAAGAATCAAATGGTTCAAGGGAATTGGTGGCAAGATGCAAGCCTTTCATATCTCTGCTATTATTTTCCTCATTTTAGTAATGAAAAGACATTGCTATCTGAAGGCTGTTTGTCAGAAATGAATGGGCTGTCTCATTCCAGGTCAGTGGACAACTATCTGCATCACAAACGCGCTTAGGAACAGGAGACTGGAAGGGACTATCCAGATCCCGACGGACTGTCAAGTACAGCTCTCCTCATCACAGTCAACCATGCATTAGAAATTTTGTCTAGAATAGCCAACAGTGTGTGCCTCGTGCAGAGCTCATCCACAAAACACCTACAAAACTATCGCAGAATGAAGACTCCCTAGAAACAAAAACCTCCGAAGGTATCACTTGGGGAAGATGTAAAAAGTCCTAAAATTGCAAACTTTCCCTTAAAAGAAATTCCCTTCTGGAGTGACTGAGTAGCACTCCCATTTACTTCCTTTACAAAATTATCTTCTGTAAGGATACTTTGGCATGCACACAAACAACATACAGTTTAACCACTGTGATTTAAATATGAGTTGTTACACTGTGTTAGATCTCACCCTCATTAAAGCATCTCTCTCAGGTAAGTATCTGTGAGAGAAAACTGGTATCATGATTGGCTTGTGTGACTCATGCTGGTAGACTGATGGAGTCATCGATGATCTACACTATGATGGCTTTAACTCCTTCTAAACCGGCACATTTGCAGAAGACTAAGAACCCAGGTTCATGAACAGAGATGCTTCTTGACCTTACTCTCCCTGAGGAGGCACATCCTCCCCAGCCTGTACAGGTAACTCCAACCTCATATTTCAAGACAAACAGACTTGTCTTGTTCGCTTCAAAATGCTGAAGCAGAAATCATGATGGTTCAGGAGCTGTTTGCAGAGGCCATGCCAGCTCTGTAGGCAGTGTAACCGCAGGAGACACCTCAAAGTACTTTGTCCCTGTTTGTGAGTCACACCCCTAAATGCTGCCTTTTCAGATACTGGTTGAGACCTCTTAGAGAGGCAAACCCTGCAATACCTGTTCTGCGGATAAAAAGGTCTTAAGTCTCCAGCATGGCCAACCCAGCAGATTATACATGCAGTAATCTAAAACATATTTAAAGATTCATTTTAATTTTTCCTCCAGTTGATACAAGCACTTGACATTAATTTATGTTGTCAAAGATTTCACAAATCTTTATACATACTCAGATAAATAAATTATAAAAAAAGAACCACAACCTGCATTTGAGACTTCTTGCAGTAGGGTTACTATTCAGAGTAGATTTGTGTGTCTCAAGCTAAAGCCACTCTAGTCACTGTTCACATATTTAGAAGCATTTAAGTTAGTGTGCTGTAACAAAGTTGTGCAACATTACAGGGCTCTCCGGTAAAATATGAATAAAACATCAAATCTAGCAAACAGGAAATGCATGGCTACATTTTTACAGCTCTGCTTCACCAAGAATTAACAATAATTGTTATAGACAGAACCATAAGCCAATAATTTACTGCACTGTTCAACCCTAAACCAGTTGGTTTTCTAGATGCAGAGGTCTAGTTGAACCTTATGCGTGTACTAAATGCAGAACAAAATGGGTTAAATGAGAATTAAAGCATTGATGAAAACAAAATTACTCAATAGCATAGGCACAAACAGGTGACACCATGGCAACAAATACTTTTGTGGTATATATTCGGCTACCAAGGTTCCTGGTTATAGATTTATTATACAGACGTATTGATACCCTTGCTCTACCTATTTGTGTTTGGATCACGCACAAGGGTTTAACAGAAAAAGTCACATGCAGTAAGTGCATATCCATAATAGTAATTATGTTTGTATTCTAGATCTTATTACTATACACATAATTCACTCAAAGATGAAACAACTATGTCTAAGTGGCTTTAAAACAAAACGCTGTGTTTAACTTCAGGATCAGGGTTTTTTTAAAAAGCAACCTTATTAATCTAGGGAAGTCATGGAGGAAGGAAAGAGTAAAAAAGTTTTCCTTTGCTGTTGAGTTGTCAAAACGCTGGCTGAATATAGTAACGGAATTAAATTGCAGTAACTCCCATATACTCAGGAATGAGCAATGTCCCATAAGATTGTAGCTAAACAAAAGGCTAAACTGGTTATGAGGTCAGTTTTAATTTTTAGTAATGATTCGATACTGTCAGTAGACAATGAAAAAAAAACAAAAACAGCTGAGGTGGAAAGGAGTTGGATTTAGATTGACTCATCTGTATGGAATCAGGAAGACAGTAGGATGAAATTTTAGTAGGAAATGATTTAATGGAGAAGAAAGGAAGGACTGGATAAACCAACTGAAATACCAATACACACCTGATGACAGATTAGTAGAGAAAGGAAACACCAGTACTGAGTCAAGCAGTATTTATTTTTTCCAGTAATTAACGGAATTCCACCTCTGCAAGTGATGATCCCTCTTTAGGAAACTATCCATTTTCTTACCAAATGAATATAGCACATAAATATTTTGAAGAGAGGCAAAACCAAACTCCTATCTTACTTGCAATAGGTGACCTACCGATCATTTCAGACAGGATGCCACGATCATTTGTAAATATTGCACTTCAGAGCAATATTTTGCAACTGAGGTAATTTCACCATATTCAAACTACAGCACCAAACTCGCGTCGCTCTGGCAGATAGAGCTGAGCCAGACCAAACAAACCAGTAATTTCTTGCAAAACCTTCCTCACGTGGAGCAGACTTTTGAGCAGCAAACACTGTGCACTTTAACTTCACCACTGAGGGAATACACCATGCGCATCCTTTACCGCTGAGGTACCCTGAAGATGACTATTCCTTCAGAACGCTAGCCAACCCCCGGAGACACCATACATTTCAAGACAACTATTCTAAAACCATCTCCCGGGGGGCGGGTGGGAGAAATTCAGGGCAGCATGAATTAAACCGAGCTGAGTTTCAGAGACTTCAGCGTTTCGAGGCCGACGTGCTGTTGGCACACCGCTTTAGGAAGCGAGCCCGGGCCTGGGCCTGGGCCTGGGCCTGGGCCCAGCACAGGCAGCGTTTCCGCGGGCGTTCCGCACTCCCGGGGCGCGGAGCTGCCGCGGCGCAGCCGAACCCAACCTCCGCTGCCCGCAGCCTC
>VZTM01033732.1:198493-229316 GCA_013400555.1 Jacana jacana | reverse complement strand
CTGCCGCCGGTGCTGCCGCTGTGCGGGGAGCCGCGCCGCCCCTCGCCCGGCCTCCCTCCCTCCCCTCTTTCCTTCCCTCCCCCGGACGGGGCCGGAGGGGCGGGCTCGGCACCTAGGGAATCACCCCCTCCCGGGAAAGGGCGCACCGCAAAAGAGGTATTTCCTTAGCCAGGACAGGGACCGAGCATCTGGGACTGCTGAGGAACGTCTGGTCCTGTTGTCTACCGGGTCTCCAGAGAAAGACCACGCTACAGTAACGAAAAGAGGTGCAAATGTATTTTTAGGATTTAATGACAGCTCTTCAAATCCACAGCAGATTTCTGAAACGCTGCGGGGTTTCTCAGCCACGCTTTTGTCTGTGCTGATGGGATACGGACATCTCGTTCATGACTCATTGCTCCAGTTCATGCATCTAAAAGTTTCGTGTCTGCCCGAGCTGGTCACCCTTTGCAGTTAGTAGGAAGAAATGGGCACCCACAGAGGGATGTCCAGCCCGTCTTGGACCTCTGACTGCCTTCTGATAACCCTTCTCTTTATTGGGAGCATAACGTTTCCAGCTCTCATTTAGACTTCTAGTTTTTCTAGATAGCTGAGATTAGCTTAAATAAATCTCTTGTGGGGTGGAGAGTCAACAAGAGGTTAACTTAAGTTTTTTAAATTAATACATACAACCTCAGAAGACCTTGAACTGTAGAGACCTTGGAAGATGCTTACATAAAGTGATGGACCACATTCCTGGTTAAAGCACCCACCTAGCAGGAAAGCAATGTCCCTGTCCTGTTGACCGTAGTAGGGGCAGCTAACCTCTAGGCAATGGACACCACCCTCTGTAAAACACTACTAATATTTAAGTATGGCATGAAATTCAGCGATTAATGCAATATAACACAACTCTTGCCCTCTGCGTGTGAAGTTTTGACTCCTAGAACAGTCTATGCGGTACGTGTTCACCTGGGGTAAGGCACGTGACACAGCCTCAGTCAACAGTATCACATAAAACGGGGCACAGAAATGACTCGCTAATTACACGGGTTCTAAACCCCTTCCTTCTGTAGCACAAATACATGGGTAGAGCCTGCAACTGCTGCACGTTTTCTCTGTCTGAAGGTCTACACACTAAGCAATAATCTCCTTGCACATTTATTGGGCAACACACGAGGAACACAAAGCAATGCGAGAGAAAAAGCATACGTCTGTCCAGGTGGCGGGCCAGCAGTCTGCTGGCTAACACTTTACTTGACCTCTGTAAAGTAAGTGTTAAATACTGGGCTTCCTGCAGTTTATGGCGTGCCGAGTGAGGAGGTGGTGCCAAACAAGGCTTGGAGGCTCCTGAGCAGAAGAACGTAGAAAGGATGGCGCTGGAAAAGAAATTCTGCCTTAACATACACATTCATCATGGCTTTGGGCTTTTTAAACATCAAGATACACCAGCCTTGAGTTTCAACTCTGACCGTAAAGACCAAGATTTCATCCAGACCCTTAAGCAAGTAAGGGAGGATGACAGAATAAAACCCCTTCTCCTGTTCAAAGAACATGCACATCTAGTATTTGGAAGAGGTATCTCCAGGGTAGTTGGCCAGCGATACAACACAAGGAAATGGACTGAGAGGGGGGAACAGCAGGGGAAGTTCAGATTGGACATTAAGAAAAGGTTCTTCACTAAGAGGGTGGTCAGTAACTAGAACAGGCCCCTCAGGGAAGTGGTCACAGTTTGGTCACAGAAGCCTGTCAGAGTTCAAGGAGCTCTGGATGACACTCTTAATCCTATGGTTTAGCTTTAGGTAGTCCTGCAAGGAGCAGGGAGTTGGACTCGATGATCCTTATGGATCCCTTAAAACTCGAGATATTCTATGACTCTGTGACTTCTGTGACATCTTGCAAAATTTTGGAGGATTTACAAGGTGGGATCCTGAGAAGAGCAAATGAGAATAGGTAACTCTGAGCCGCTGGGGTTTCACTTTTGTAAGACTGAATTAGCTGTAGCATCAGCACCATCGCTGACAAAGGAGCCACAGCACAATATGTGTTACCTTAACTAATTTTGTATTGGTTTCTATAATACATATTTGTCTAAAAACAAAAATGAAGGTCTGAAGCCTGCCTAGGTAGTGTCTTGTAAAGAATGAAACACCTCACAGGGCAGGACGGCCTGTCAGACAAATGAGAAATTGTAGAAATAAACCTACGTATGTGCTACACATTTGTTTTTTTTTTCCAGACAATGGAGCTACAAACTTTGGTGGCAACTGTTGTGGGAAAAGTGAAAGATGCAAATCACTTTACCACAGGCTACATCTTTACTGAGATAAAAGCGCAGGCAGTTCTTAAAAGATTATCTAACCAAAAAAGAAACACAGTAAATGTTTTGTTCTGCACCTTCACATCAGTTCCTCCATTGAAAGAGGATTAGCCTGTCAGTGTTTACTCTAGTTGTTTTGGGTTAGGGCTTTTTTGGCGTGGGGAAATTCCAGCAAAGCCAGTATTCATTCTGCCACCCAGAATGGCTAGGCTTGAGTTCACCAACTCCAGCCTTCCTGAGGCATCATGAGAAGTACCCAATTTCAGCTTTGGGGAGTAGATCAATGGTCTGAATAGAGCTGGGGAGAGAGCAGCTTTCGCTTTTCTCACCTTTCAGTTCTCTATTAATATGTTTTCTCTTCAGCACAGATAAGGGGGATGATTTTCCTACACTTTCTGTGAACTCTAAAGAGACCATTTACATATACAGATGATCTTCTGCATCTCCATCCAAAAGCAGGACAGTTCAGTACCCAAGAGAGGCAGCCAGGTTCTTGTTCATTGATCTGTGAAGCAGACTGCCCATTTGGCATCTAGCTCCTGCCATTCCTTGGTGATAATTCTGTGCTTTATGTTATTTTATAAGGCAGAAAGGAAAAAAAAAAAAAAAAAGAGGCATAAAATGTTCTGCATAGTTGAATACAGCAGTATTTCCTTTCTAGTTTCCCAGCTTGTCACTGAAAGCGCTGGCTGTTTTTAATCTAACATAACATTGGCTTCCTGTGTATTATCTCTCTGATTTAATTTTTGCTCTTCCGTCTGCCATGGTACTTCTGCTGACAACAGAGACAGTAAATGCTGGAAAGCCATGTTTCAGCCTCAGCATCATCTCATTCTCAGAAGAAACCTCCTCTCAGCAGATGTTTCAAAATAGAAATAGTTGCCTCTATATCTAGCCATCTTTCGCTCTAGCTTGCTCCTGTCATTTTCAGAGAGCGCTTTGTGATTAAAAATAGCTTGATTAGCTGATAAAATTAAATATGCTTTGCACAGGGAGCACCACCCCCAAACATCCTGGCTGCTAATGAGTGCTCTGCTTGCACACACTGTCACTCACAGGCTTCAGCCAAAAGGAAGTCCGTGGTTAATGGCAGTCTAAAAAGCTTCAAGACGCCAACAAATTAGGACAATATTTTTATTGTTGAAGTTGCTTTGTTATCAGATGTTTCAACATGTGCAATACCATGCGTTTCACATATGAGACCAGTCATTTCAAGAAGGGACATGTTAAGAACAGTGGGATGTAGAAGTCAGTCCAGGAGAGAAGGGATTTTTCATGGTGGAGTTCCCCCAGAAGCAGAGGAGAGGGCCTGCAGAGGGCCTGCAGAAGGTTAAAAATATCACAGAAGTTTTGAGTCACTTGGTGGAAAGGTATAGGCTATGAAGAAAGTAGAAAGTTGGACAAAGGAGAGGAGACTTCTAACCCAGAGGCTGGTGAGCAGCCAGGTGGAAGGGGCTTCAGATGCAAAGCCATACACAGAAGGTGGTAATTCTGCTCTCTGCACATACCCCTGAAGTCTCTCTTCAGTACCTGCAAGAAATAGGAGGAAATAGGGCAGGAAAACCATGGCATTCGCACCTGTCTTGGTCAGTGTACTCCTTCCACTAGTTAAACTGGTACAAGTCCAGTTCTCTGTGGGCTGATTTGAGAGAAGGCGGGTGTACAGCATCAGGTGCTAGTTCATATAATCAAGCAATCACCATGGAAATTATACCACCCTATGGCTCTCTGCAAAAGAGTGGGGGCAGTGGGAGAGTACAAGACCCCTCAGTACCCCTCTGGGCTGAGGGGAGCTGGCAGTTGAGATTGGGGACTGTGTGGAATTGAAAGGGAGGAGGTATGTTCCTTGCTCCTCTCTCCCCAGTTTCTCCAGTTACTTTTATCTGAGAACTGGTAAAGCTGTAAGCAGCATGCAGCTGCTCTCCACTGCCCAATGTAAGAGCCAGGCACAGAGCATGAGGCAGATGAAGCTGCATCCAGCACTGCAGCCTGCTTTTGGGCTAAAGGATCCTTGATAGCACAGTCCAGCATCACCAAACCAGCTACAGTAGCCTGAGGGGCACCAGCTAGGCGAGCTCTCCTGCAGCCGAGAGAAGTAGATACATTTCATTTCCACTTCTGCTTTTTTAAAGATAAACCTATTACTATTATACTACTCTGTAAATGTCAGAGTGGAGATCATCTGTGCTCTTAGCTGGTTTCTCTGACTTTCCAAGGCATGACTTTTCCAATAATGTGTTATCTGGGTATTGAAATGGCCCCCAAAAATACTAAAAGCATATTTTTTTTTATATATTTAAATCATGGTCCCTTTATGTCATCAATGATCTTGTCAGTTTGCCTAACTTCCTCTAAGAAAAGAAGAAAATGCCCTGTTTGAGGGTGATGGGAAATGCTATTAGGAAATGCAACAAGAAAAAGCAGGAGGTGGACGGTGGAACAAAGCAAGTGTGTGAATTTGTTGAAGCTCAAGACAAAGTTCACAAGGAAAAATCTATTGTTATTTATAACAGTGCAAATTCAGATAAATCAGTAACAATGAAAGAAGGAAACATCTATTTGGCAATCCAACTCAAGGATGACTCTAATTTGAAATCTTTAAGCCTTTCCCCTGCAGTGTGCTCTGTTACCCCATTAGCAACGAGACAGTCATCTCGCAACCCAGAAATGGGCTTAGGCTACTTGAATAGCCAGCATCTCCATTGAGCCTCCTGCTGCCTAGCAATTTACAGTAGCTGCTGAAGAAAAATTATTCTGATGGTAATGTGTTCAGGGTTTCACAGCTTCAAATACAAGAAGTGCCTCAACACTAAAATGTGTGGGAAATAATTATTTTTGATGGCAGAAGCTGTGAATCTTTTTCTGTTTTCTGTCATAGTTGCAGACTCAGTATTGCTGAGTTAGAGATGCTGATTAAGAATAACAGCAAGCTTTTGCAACTCAACAAGTTAAGCCATTGTGTCAGTATAATTAGGGAACTAAATCTCTTGCAGTTCAGTCAAGCAAAGAAATGAACTAGAAAATCTGAGACCTATTTTTAACCGGGGATTATTTTTTTTCCCCCAAAAACCCCTCTGACAGCCATTGTTAGACAATACTTACAGCTCTCCTGTGCCTTCATAAGGCAATGCTTTCCTGCACAGAATACATTTGGACTGAGAATCTTTTTGCCTTTTTATTGATTTCAGTCTTATGCACAAATCCGTAATGACATTCACAAATACAAATGACAAGGGCTCAACCATTGTACCTACTTTATAGATTTGTCCTGTCAAGTTTTCTAAAGATCATTTCGTAAATTCAGAATTTGTGATGTAAACGATATCCAGGAGACATTACTGTGCCTGTATGGGAGAAAGACAAACGGTAGAATGTAGACTTCACTTGCAATTTTTCCTTCTATGTGATTCTACCAGATGATCTAACTTTTATGAGGAAAATGTTAGTGGGAAAAAAAAAAGTAGCAATTCTGGGAAACTCCTGGTCTTCTGGAACCTCTGGGAACCAGTTTAGCTCCCTGGCTGTCATTACTAGTTATTAATGAGGAAGTCCTCCTTGGGTTTATTATGCTCTTAATTGGAGTTTCCCAGCTTGAATAGTTGTCAGCAGACCATAATTTCTTCTTTTCCCAGCTGTCTAACGAGTGCAACAGCTTTAAAAATTGGTGGTAGTCTCCTGCTTTGGGCCTTCATTACAAGCTTTACAAAACTTGGCCAAAGGGGTCATAGCATAACTATCCGACTGCAACACACCATTTGTTTAGTGATGCATCCATATGCTTAAAACACTAAATGAAAAACATTTTGGTTTGACTGTAACCTTTATCAGCAAAGAACTTGCACAATGCCTAACCATACTTCCTTGGGCTCTGCAGGGTAACCCTGTCTAAGGTTCCAGTGCCACCGTTTCATTTTGTGGCTCTTAAACAGAGGACTTTGTGAGCACAGGCCCAACTGAAATGATCACAAGCTGCTAATTATCAATGATTTTAAAGGGAAAACTTTATGGTTAAGGTTTAAAGTGAACTTTGAGTACGTATAGTTTATTATACTAAAACCTGGATGCAACAAGCTGTGTTATTTGTCTGTGAGGACAAAGGCAATTTCCTGGTAGGACCCCTACACATGTCCACATGTGTGCAGACTCATGCATGTCTGAGAATCCCTGCGACAGAGAACAACTGCATTGACATACACATCAACTATCGCAGATGTTTTATTCCTACTTACACTATCACGTTTGTGGTTACTCAGAGGTAAGAGGGATTTGCTTCTCAAAGCAGCAGAACAAGGACAGGAACAAGGAACTGCTGTCTTGCAGTCCCAGAACAAGCATCTACAACCTACACTTCTCACTGTCAGGACCGAGCTTAGCTGGGAGTAAGGGATGCATTAGGTGTCAGGACAATGGTTAGGACAAAATGCCTTCACAGGTTTTCTGTGAAAGGGGAACTGCTTAAATTTTCTCTGTTCAGTTTTTGGCAAGCAAATGTTAATTGTCAGGCTCTTCACTGGTTTAGCTATGCAGGACAGTCTAATGCAACTTTAGGTTTTATATGACTGTGAAAATCGTCTCACAAAATTTACTAAAGCTTTAGTAAATCATCTGCTCTTCTGCTCTCACAGTAGCTTCACTCTTACATTACCTAATAGGAAAAAGAAGAGAAAATCCACAAACCCAACTCATTAAACAAGTGGGTGAACAGAGAAGAAAACCACTAGGTAAAAGGTCAATACAGGAAATATTGTCTGATTTACAAATGAGAGATAACTAGTGTTCTAGCTGAACAACAACAAAAGTTACATGCAACTGCGGAGCTGCTGTGCAAATTAATTTGAACCACGCAGCTCAAACAGAAAGTATTTAACTGCAGCCTGAAAGCTTCAAGCTGATCCCAGTGCTGATCTCAGTTTCTGCAATGCTCCTCACGTTCTCTCAGAAGAAATTCCTGCTCATTCTGCCTGTGGCCCTCGGGCTGACTACAGAAATGTTCTGAGAAAACCTGATCTCTGCACCTCCTGGAACTGCCCTCTGTCCAGGCAGACTTTCCGCATCATTTATTAGCTGCTGGAGTTGGTTGTATGGAGAAGAGTATATAGGCATTGCTGGTGGTAGGAATGCACAAGCTCCACCTTGCTGGCCATGAGGTTCATCAGCATGTATTAGAACTCCCTATACCTCTGCTCCGCTTTGTTTACAGACAACTTTATTGTAATCTCCTTTGCTATATTTTTTGTTTTGTTTTGTTGTTTTTTTTTCAGTTGTCCTTCCTTCATTTTCTTCTTGCCTCTTGCCTACAGGCTTTTTTGTTTATCCTCTTGCTGGATGGTCTGGTCACGCAACCTCCAGGAAAGAGCATTGACTCGCCTGAGGCTGAGGCAGATGCTCAGGCAGGAGCTACAGAGAGCTCTTGACGTTTGTTTTGATACTGGGGTGAAAGGGAAGGAAGCCCCTATTTTACATCTTGTTTTGACAAATTACCATACTTTGTGGTTTTACTGTTTGGGTTTTTTTTTTCGTGATTTCCCCTTCAGTGTGCTGTTGGGAAATACCCCCTGAAAACACTGCAAGACTACTGGTAAAACGGGCAGCAAATTGTACTAAATATTCTACTATTTTAAGTCTTTGAAATTGCTGCCACGGCTGCCTCCATCAGAATTCTGATGAAGGTAAGTTACTTCAGGCAAGGGAATTTTGATCTGGGCCTTTCCTGCCTGACAGCCCCACGCTGGGCTGAAATGGGGTCCTGGGCTGTGGGCAGGGTAGAAGAGCCTCAGGGTGGGCTGGACAGGGATAGTGATGTCTGTGGGTGCCCTTGGGGACCACATACTTGGTAATTCACAGTTTTCTGCACTCCCGGCTTTCACTTCTGTCAAGAGTTGCTTTGAGGGATGTGCTGGACACCCACCTGCATCTGAGCTAACTCACTGTTATAAGGACCAGGGTCTCCCACCTGTACTCAGTAATTATTGCTAAAAGGATGGAAACATACTAGTGGGTTATTGCCTTGTAAGGCTTAGTCCACATCCTCAGACTCCCAGAGAAAACATAACACAAAAATGGCAAGGGCGTGTCTTCTCTGAGTCTCCTTGATGCACCCACAGCTGTTTTGCAAAGGGAGCAGGATGTCCTCTTGATAATCGGGACTGATTTAAGTAACTTCTCTGCCATGAAGAGTCACACCTGCTTCCAAGCAACCCAAGCAAAACCAGGTAGCTAAACAGTCCCTTTATGCCTCAGCAATTTGGAGGTTTTTCTACTCAGTCTTGGTGAAAGGACTTCCAAATGGTTTTCATCCAAGCTCAGCCTATGTGGTGACTTGAAATAAAGGTGATTCTTATCAGAGGTATCACCTTGCCTCTCAAGTAACTCAGACATAGCAGTCTTTCACAAGTAGAACACTAAGGGCCTCCTTTGAGGCTCTGGCTTGAGTCCTCTCCTGTGAGACACCTCCTGAATACGCAGACATTGTCAGGAACACATGGTCCAGCTGTCTTGGGCCCTGATGTCCTGACTTACTGATAGTCATCACGGATATGAGTCAACCCAGCCATGCACAGTACTTAATCTAGTTCCCTCATTCTTGATCCATTTTGTTTGTTGCTCGTTTTATAAACTCTTTCCCTTCCCCACCCCCAATAATTTACAGCATGAACTCTCTCCATCCGGCTGAAACTTGGGCTTTCATGTACCATACCTTACAGTACATGCAAAAAGGTTTTGCAGGGAAATCTAAATCACCACTTTTCACAGTAGTTTGGCTTTATTGTCTTCAAGAGTTCAGATGATGCCTAGGGATTGCTGAGGGTTTGCTCACAGGGAGCCTGACAGTTATTCTGCAAGGAAGCCAAACAGTTGAGTTTGCTTAAATGTTTAGTCTGGGATCTAAGATACCCTGTGTATATTTATCAGTTAATTTATCTTTGTCCTGTGGGAGTCCTAAAAAAATTGAGTTTCTCTTTAAGGAGCTCCTGTAAAAACAATTAAAGTAATTAAAATTATCTGTGTTTGTGTTAGGAAACCTGTTTTCCTTCCCTATACAGACCAAGTAAGAGCTCCCCGTGATGAGTTCTAGCCTGACATAGAATCATAGAATCATAGAATCATTTAGGTTGGGAGAGACCCCTGGGATCATCGAGTCCAACCATCAGCCCTACTCTACAAGTTCTCCCCTACACCAGATCCCTCAACACCACATCTAATCTGCTCTTAAACACAGTCAGGGATGGTGACTCCACCACCTCCCTGGGCAGCTGATTCCACTGACTGACCACTCTCTCCGTGAAAAACTTTTTCCTAATGTCCAGCCTAACCCTACCCTGCTGCAGCTTGCAGCCATTCCCTCTTGTCCTGTCGCTCATTGCCCGTGAGAAGAGACCAGCACCAACCTCTCTACAGTGCCCTTTCAAGCAGTTGTAGAGAGTGATGAGGTCTCCCCTCAGCCTCCTCTTCCTCAAACTAAACAACCCCAACTCCCTCAATCGATCCTCATAAGCCTTGTTCTCCAGGCCTCTCACCAGCTTTGTTGCCCTCCTCTGTACTCGCTCCAGCACCTCGATATCTCTCTTGTGCTGAGGTGCCCAGAACTGGACACAATACTCAAGGTGCGGTCTCACCAGTGCTGAGTACAGGGGGACAATCACCTCCCTACTTCTGCTGGTGAAGTGGCAGGATGCAGTTTTACTGATTCGGCCATGATTCCTTTTGCCCAATAATGTGCTCAAATAGAAAGTGTTTAATGTCTTTGCTAATGTAAATTGCAATGCCTTCACCTGACTCATGATGAAAGTAAAACCAGCATCAACACCAAACTGTGGCTTTGGTGAATGCTGTCTGTCTCAATTTTTGCTGCTACTGAATGTGAAGATAGTTGAAAGTATTTGATATGTTAAATAGATTATAGTGACAAGTCTCAAGTTTTCTTGAGAAATCAACTCAAATTCCATCATCATCCATCATCTCAAATGATGGATATTCATCAGTAATCGGTACCCTCATCAGCAATCAATAGGTAAGTAGATAGCTTCTCAGCTGAAAAAATACACAGGTTTCCACTGTAATCCAAAACATCTTAAGCAGTTTTCACCAGAAATTAAAAGTGTGAAAGGATTTTAAAACTGCAAACAGGTTTTTATATTTCAGTTTGGGGAAAACCCAGACCAAACGAAACAGTGCATGGCTAATATTTCTATGCCAATTAATTTGCTAATCAAACTGGACTGCTCTCTTTCTATTATTGTTTTGAAATGCATAATTTTGCAGTTCAGGAATAAAAAAAGTACTCATTTTCTCAGTCACTTTGAATAACATAACTTTTAGAACATTTAAGACAAATTACTTATAACCAGAAAGGCTGTTTCCTGTCTGCCCCTTGCAGTCCTCCTGCTTGCATTAGCTCTGCCTGCTCTTCACATTATCCCTTTCTGTATCAGCCTGCATCAGTCCAGAAGCAACGTCCTCAGAAGGTGACTCTGGACACAGCTGCAAGAATCATAAGCTTATCAACCCAAAATTCATTGGAAGAACGCAACTAAGAATGACGCTTTTCCTTAGTGTTACCCTAAACCAGATGTCAATCCTTGCTTTTTGGTAACATAGCAAGTGGGGGAACTTTCCTGTTTGAAACTGGGCTCATGGATCACCTGATGAATTTCTGAAATCTTGGTAGAGGAAAATGGCATGAAAGCTTATCAAAAGGAAACCATCTGCCATATAAATCTATTCCTAGGCCAGCTTTTGTCACAAGCCTGTGCCTTAGCAGCTACAGGTGATGTACTATCGCCCCGCTCATCAGTCCACACTGCTTTTACAGCTGGCGCAGGCTGGTTGTCATTGGGATTGTGTACCCGAGGCAACAGTCTGACTCGGCTGCGTAGCTCCCAAGCCCACACAAGGAGCTTGAGGGTGTTGCGTCGGTCACTTAAAAGACTTACTAAATTAAAATCCCACTGCTCAATTTGAAAAATCCCCTGTGCCAGCAGCTTTCTAATTGGTCCAGGCGCTTTGGCAGAAAACATCTGATGGGAGTAGCTGGCATAAATGAGGGCGAGTATTTGATCAGACTGCAGAGCACCACCTGGTACAGCAGGGGGATTTTTTTGCATGTTTCAAAATATATGAATATGCTAGTGTGTCTCATTGCTATTCCGATATGCCCCTATATTTATGTAAGTTGCAGATATGAAATGCAAATGATGCTAGTGATGTTCTGGTTATTTAGGCGCCAAAGACGTGTGCGGTGATATTCCAGGCAGCTGAGTGTAGTCTCAAAGTGTGCCCGATACTCTTTGTCACCAGCACTATATGCAACGTATGTAATATTGCAAGTATATCATGGCTTCATGCTGCAAAATGCTGAGCGCTCTCACCTCCCTGTTTCTGCTGAAGGTGACACTTGCTGCTGCCATATTGAAAAAACCCAGTTTATATTCTGTCGGATTAAGCCTTGTATTAACCTACTATAGTTACTTTTATTTTAAGTAAGTGCAGCAGTGTAGTTGTATAGCTTTGCAGCCTTATTAAAACAAAACAAAACACAACAGTCTCCATTTAAGAAAATTAAGGCTGGGAATGTCAGCACTGTTAATTAATTTAAGTTCATCATGAGGAGCATTTAGGATTTAAATGTCCTAGTATGAAGTGCTAATTCAAAGGGTAAATGACAGCTGCATAGCAGACAGTGTGCTGTTACAGACAAGGCATTAGAGTAGGATTCAGGCTATCTGGATGCCATCGCTTCTTCTTTTACACTGAATTACTTCATGGCCTGGGACTAGTGATTTCCCATGTCTAAGCCTCTCAGCATTTGTTTGTCTGTATTGATCTTGACTGGGGATATTACTGTAATAAATATAATAAGGACAAATACATAGCTCTTTGCAAGAACTGAAAGCAGTATTATCATTAAAAGCACACAACATAAATATCCAGGTTTGGGGATAAATTGGAAATTCGGCGCTCCTCTAGGCACACCATCTGCTGAGACCTACAAGGCAGAGCCCGACTATTGTAGTGTCTAGAGATAAAACAATCTGCAGCACAGGGGAATAAAAGTATCTCTGCAGCAGACAGATTAAGCTGCTTTTTTTCACATTCTAATCTGTTAATCATGCGCAGGGCTTAAGTATAGCTCAAGGCAGACCAGACATTGAATGATTTAATTTTTGCGGTATTTATTGAACTGGATTTAATTTGAAGATAGGCTGTTATCCTCTGCTCAGCAGTTCTTCAAAAAAAATGATTGTCCATAATGAGAGTTTTGCCATGAATCACTGATTGTGTGTTTCAAATAGGTCATGGAACTGGCCCTTCCAGGCAGCTGCGTTTACGACAGTCATGAGCGCTAACCTTTGCAGAATTCACCTGAGGGTCAAATTTAGGGGCACTCCGTTTAAGGTACTTAGCATCTTTTTTTGTTTTGTTTTGTATAAAAGATGAGTGATGGGGGCTGGTAGCTTAAAGCAACTTCAGCCAGCACAGATAGCAGAGAATGAAAAATTAAAAGAAGGAGCCGTGTTTGTAACTGAGAGGATGGAGTGGTAAATCTGAGCTTGGCAAAGAAGATGGATGCCGGTGGCCCTTGGGAAAAGGGGACAGGCCCCAAATTCAGAAGCTGAAAAGGGCAGGGATGCTGAGAATGAGTAAATGTGGTCTGGCACCAGTAACTCGTGTAATTGCTGACAGCATCACAGCAAATCCCAGAGGGGTTGCTAAACGACCAAAGGTGGAAATACGCTTTGGGACAAGACAGATAACTAGCTAAATAATGGAGACTATTAAAGCATGATGAAAAGAGGCACCTATTAATTTCAGAAGTTTTGCTTTTATGGCTTCTGGAAGGCTGTGAGCTCCTTCTGCAATGCTTTCACCAGCAAAGCCTTTCTTGGATTTGTGCGTGTGTCTCTGTGTGATTTTAGAGTTGAGTGCACCAAAGACCAGAAGATTCTCCAGGCCTGGAGATGCTGTGCTTGTTCAGGGTAGGGTCAGATATCCTGGAGGCAGATATAGGACAGTGTATTTTATAAAGTGGTCAGTGTCTGCACCACATCCTTGCTGATGCTGTCCACAGGAGCACGTTTCTGAGACTTATTCTTGGTTCACTTTGGTCATGCTGTGATATCTCCTGCTGTTCCTTAGCTCATCTCACACATGGGATGTGGAAGTGCTGAGCAGCAGCAAAGCCTGTGTGCTGCTTCAGGGCAGTGATTGTTGGCTGTCCTTTACCTTTCTTTTGGCTAAGAATATGAGGAAATACTTTTGTGAGGAACTAAGAAATTAAAAAGGACTAACTTAAAATATTCAAGTAAATAAGTCTGTTAGATCATCTGCTGCCTTGCCATGGGAGTTGGCTTGCTTCATTTGGCATGGTGAAGGACATGGATATTACCTGATCTAAAACTGAACAGCAAACACAGAATCAAATCCCCCATGAACCGAATATATCAGGAAAGCAATTAAGAGGTTGAATATAAAATTGCCAATGCCAACCTAATGCATCCATCCTTCTCTTTCTACCCGTTTTGTACTTTCAATAGTCACCAAGAATTCTGACATTTTGTTTTTCCTTCTTCTCATTCTTTCCTCAATTTCCTCTTTGCCCCGTTCCTGACTTGGTTAACAACATTTATTTGCATAGTAAGTGTCATTTTCAGGATATGAATTGGAAAGGAATGCTAACCACCAGAAGGAAAACTGTGTTGTAGAGATGAATGCATACCTCACCTCGCAGCGCAGAGAGGGCTATAGCGCTTTAGTACGGTGAATGGATTCGGTGGGGTGGGGGAGTTAGGGAAACATTCATTATTCATTGTCACTGTTCTCTTAAATATTTTCCTCGTGTTTACTGACAAAATCCTCGAGGCTGAAAGTGCTGAAAAGGGAAAGGGCATATAAAGCAATATAAACTCTTTCCTTCTGGGCATCAGTTAGTCCAAGACAGCTGCCATGGATGTCCGTCTGTCCAAGTTACTCAGCAGTGTTTTGGACACATGAGAAAGGTTATTTCTGATTATTTTCTTTCCAAGTTCATGAAAAGTATGGAGGATATTTCAATGATTTAAAAGGGATTTTTTTGGGGTGTGAATTATGGCCATCGTAAGTCAAGGTGCTCCTGGAGGGCCTAGCTAACTGCACTAAAATACAAACCTAAAGAATACTGAAAAATTAATCCTATGATGACTTCAAAGGGAATTACATTCCCTCTATAATGTAATCAACCTATGGCCAGTTAGATGCTGGATCTGACAGCAGTTGCAGAAGAGCGCTTTCTTTTCCTCACACCTCCATACTTCACACCCTACCAGCCCACTTTAATCTCTGACTCATAAACAGCTTGGAGATGATTACACTTACTCCTCTGACTTGATCTATTTGCAGAAATTAGTGGCAGAATGAGACTTTCAGGCAAAGACCTTTTCCAAGTTAGTTGCTTCTTTGACCATCACAGTTTCCTCGGAGACCTGTCGTTTTGGTTGCAGGCCTACATCTTTCCCTTTTCCTATGGTGCCTGCATATTTATTCCCTTCAGCTCCTGGCACTTTATTCCTTTTATTCCCTTTATTCCCTTTATTCCCTTTTATTCCACTTATTCCCTTTATTCCCTTCAGCTCCTGGCACTTTATATTCTTAAGCAGCTTAGACATCAGTTCAACAACTGTTGGTCTGGCCAAACATGGATTAAAAAAAAATTTATTATCTAGTAACTGGCTAACTTGCCATGTAAAAAGTTATTTATTGAATTCCCAAGGCCACAGTTTAATGTCTGACTGTTTTTCATTACGACTGAAGGCACAGGTCAATAATCTTCATGAAATTAGGATTGTCTGTAACAGGAAAGACTTCAGTTACTTCAGTAACTTTTCCTTTGCTTCCCTAACAATCTCTTAATGAGCTTCTGTGAGTACTATCTTGTCAAAGCTTGCATTTTTTTTACCCAGATGAGTAAATGGAGTGACAATATCACTGACCCCTTATGACTGTCCTGTTGTCATTGCAAATGCTGCAAAAGGCTGGACTTACAGCTAGTTTGGCTATGCGCCTTGAGGGGCAGCCACCTTTGGCTGCTCCCATTTTATACATCATCACTTTGCCTGGGCTTCACAGAACCACAGGATGGTTGAGGCTGGAAGGGACCTCTAGAGGTCATCTGCTCCAACACCAACTTCTGGCTTGGTTTTACACATCTGTGTTGGAAGCATTTACAGCTGAGCTGATCACCCTGCCAATTCTTTACAGTCAATGGAGAGAGAGTGGCCAATTCAAGGTGCAGATTGTTTAATCTAGTACAAATATCAGTATTCAAGTGGGATGAGTCATGCCCAGAAACATCTCTTGCTCTCCATTGGCTGCAAAAAGATCCCATTGCCAAAACAGGTATCTCTACTGGGAATGTCGAATCAGCAGATTTAGTCTTGTCTCTCATTTTTGTATTCAGCTTTTAAAGTCTCCTGACACAGCTCTGTACACTCTTTGTGGTCTTCCTCCTTGCTGCTGAACTTAAAAACTTCACCCATGAGGACTGGGTTGAATCTGCATTGTCCTGTCTGAATTAGTTCACAACTTATAACTGTATTGAAATTCCAACTAAGTGATGAAGGCAGACTTTCCCTGTGCATCTTCACATCCAGTGTGTGCTTACTAGGAGTCCTTAAAGACATCAAAGGGGCCTCTGCATATTGACTGTACAGATCAAGCGGGACAAGTACAACATAGTATGAGAAATCTTTTGGTGGGCAAACTGGGAAATGGAATGCTATCACACTTTAGGCATGTTCTTTCCTACTTACACTCAGGCATACCTTCAGAAATTCACTTGCCTCTTCCAGCTAAGTTACACTTTTTCTGCCTGATGAAGAAGAGAATCCAGTGCTTCTTCCTTTTTCACCACCCTTTAAATAAGAGCAATCTGTTTCTACTTGTATTTCCCTGAAAGAACTTAATTTGCAAAATACACTGAGCAATATCCCCACCCCAGGCATAGCTTGTGCACTTAACCAAGTAATTGCTTTCTGGCAGTTTTTTCTAACAATCTGCTCTCTCTTTCCCAAATGTCTTTCTGTGTATTTGCTGTGCATGTGAGGAAGTTTCCAGTATTTTTGAGTATATGTGTCCCACAGAGTTGAAACCCTTAGACTGGAAGCTGCAAGATCCTCTTCCAGCCCCAAGGCAGGCTTTCTCTTACTCCCGCCTACATGAAGAGCAGATGTGATATGAGAGATGGATATCTCAGCCTGGGCAGCAGTGAGCTGGGCTACTGCTGATTTTCTCTGGAGACCCACCTTTACTAAAGTGAAGCACTCTTCAGCCTCTCCTTGCTTTTTAATTTTCTCTTCTGTTATTATAGTATTACCTGCACGGTGTTTTGGACACAAGAACGCATTTTGAGCATTTGGTAAAAATCAGAAGTGACCAAGTTGGTCTTTTTTCATAAGAACTTCTTTCAGCTTCTACTAACCTGGAAGAAGTTACATCTGCCATCAGATATTGGACCACCTTCTGTCTCAGTGTTGAGCTTCCTTATCTTAATTCCATGATTCTTGGGAGCTGCCACAATTTATTGCCATCTGCTTCTTGGTCAACAGCTTCACGGCATTGCAGACTCATTTTCTTGCTCTTGTTACAGCTTTTGTTTGTTTGTGGTTTTTGGTTTGTTTGGGTTTTTTTTTTACATTTCATGTTTTATTTAGCCAGTATTAGGCTGGCATCTCTCCTTATCTGCTAGTTCTACTTGCTTAGAAGGCAAGTCTTACTCTTTTTTCACAGCTTCTCCTTGCACTGCTTTGTTCCAGAAGGTAGAAGGCCAGACTCTCAGCACATGTGGCTTAATAACGTAGGTGCAATTTAGTGGAAGTTTGTTATATTGCTCTTCCCTGAAGTCAGGCCACCTGAGCTATTGCCAGGTCATGCTGAAAGTGTTTTCCAAACAAGGTGACATTTGCCAGAGGACCAGATGAAAAGTAAAATAAATTAAGAAAGTAGCAAGTAGATTCAGAAGACAAACAAAAAGAAATAGAGTAAGCACAAGCTTTATTGTCTATCTGTGTTTAGAGTGATTCCCAAAGTCTTCTCTGTGTTTCACTCAGCCAGGAGCTGCTGGGACATGTCTGTGGCTGGCTGGAGCCAGGAGTTGATTCCCTTGACAAGCTGTATTGCCCTGGCACTACCCCATCTGCCACAACCTGCAGTTTACAGCAAAGCTCTTCCGACACATTCCTCCGCACGAAGGCCATTCTGCTGATTATAAACACACTTCTGGAGACATCCTGTACTGAACAGTTGTGATACTTCTGTTTTAAATGGGGTATTAATTTATAACTCCATGGTTTGTGAAACAGCTTCTCAGCTAGCATTAGCTTGTGACCTGCCATGGCGCTTTGGAGAGTCTGTACTATCAACTTATCCTAGACAGTGCACCTACCTCGTGCAAACTCATCCCCTTTATCAGAGATTATTTAGGAGCTAAATGAAAGCATATAAATTTTCTACACTGCAGGCCTCAACAGCTACTTATTTTATGACCATATCAGTGCTAACAAGAAATATCACTTTAGATAAAGAGTAATTACGATAACTTGGGGATTGCCCCAGCTGTGTCTTGCAGGATCCTGGTTTTGCTACCAGAAAGACCACAAGTTTGAGGGGGCTTGTAAGCATTTGGAGGTTATAAAGTGTGATGCTCTTCTTTAAAAGGATTATAGAGACTAAAGCAGAGTGAAGTCCAATGAAAATACGCAGGTGTTGCAGCCTCAGAAGGAAGTTAATGCATATGCAACCAGGTAGGTCAGGAATGACTTGTTTTCAGACAAGTTAACTACTTGTATGGCTTGTGGGACATACAGGAGACAACATAAGAACAACACAGAACCCACAACCCTTCTACCATTTTTCTGCTGTTTATCTCAGCAAAAGAGACATGAATTAGTAGCATAGTGGGTAGTACTGGTGATAGGAGGACAGTTGAACTTGATGATCTTGTAGGTCCTTTCTAACCTTGTGTTTCTATGATTTCTATGAAAGACATTTCAAAATTGTTAGGATTCATCATGACAAATGATAGCAAAGTCAGTAATTTTAAATCCTTTCCCTGAAACCTTGCAGACCTAAACATTTGCTCCCCCAAAGTCCTTAACTCTCAGAACTTCTCCACTCAGAACTTCTTCATAAGGCTGTGTATGAGCAAGAGAATTTTTATTATATAAAAATAATGACAGTCAGGAATTGCACAAAAAATAGCAGGAAAAAATAGAGATCAACTTTGGCAGAATCTCATCCACATCCAACTCCCTTTCTGTGATTTCCAGATGGCTTCCATATTATCACTTGTTATGGAAGTCATGTTTATGGTGTCCTAAATGTGTCTGTCAATCGTCTTGCTGTGCTTGATGCTGGTGTGGGCTTGCCCTAGATAGAATTCTTGATGTTCTGAGACGATCCTTCTCTGAAGATTTCCTAGGAGCCTTTACTCTGGAATAAATCAATCTTTTTATTAGTCAGCTTGATGTTTTGCTCTGTCCCCTCACCAGAAAGTATAAGGTTTTCACTGAAAGCATGTATTTCTGGGATGTTCTAAATTTATGAAGGTTGGTTGTTGCTTAGATATTCATTGATTGTTGCCTAGATATTCATTGCTTGTTGCCTATACAGATAAGTAAAACTCTTTTCTTCCTGTTCATCCTGTAACACTTTTCTATGCATTCAGGTGTTTTGGATTGCATGTACACTTTGATTTCTTTTGTTAAAGAACAGATTTCTTTTGCACTGGGTAATATTTTTAACAGATCAGGGTGTTCAGAATAATTACAATAATCTAAAGAAATCCAGCTACTCACTATAGTTTCCTTCTTCATGGCTATTAGTACAGAAGTAATACTGCAGTTAGGGTGATGGGCATCACACTTTTAATTCTATAAATGTTGTCAATGGCAGATGCCATGCTCTGCGAGTACAGCTGCTGGCCAGGCTGCTAAATCCTACCAGTACCTAAGCTGCTGTACAGAGCTCACTGCCTTAGTCCATATGGAGACAGCCTGTAAGTGGAAGGGCATCATCTACTCATGCATGTCAGCTCTATGAAGAAGCACTTCAGTGTTACATTGCTGGGCTCCATACAGTGCTGTGCTCCTGGAGCATGGTCTAGAAACATCTGCATAAGCTAGGTGTAGAAATCTATTTGAACCTGACAGGTTCAGGTTATTCTCTTGGTTCCAGAGTCATGAGTAAGTGTTTATGTTGGCTCTGGACATTGATCCCAAAAGCAGTGTAGTTACATTCCTACTGTCTGGTACCCAACATAGTAAGACAGGCATGAAGCCAGCCTGTATGTCTCTGCACCTGCAGTGCTCTTCTCCATAAGACCAGTAGAAAGTGGTAAGCAGACTGTATACCTTCCAGCCATTAGCTGCTGAGCTGTTCTACGCAGAGTTCAGGGTATTCTTTGGGACCTGCTTGTCTCTTTACCCATTATGCATTCGTGAAGCTTTGATTTTCTTTCTTCTTCTGATTCCTGTTGAGCTGTTTTGCTGTTGCTGTTATTCTGCCCACTGTATAAGTAGTTCTCTCATGTTTTTGCATGTTTTGCTTTCCACAGCTGTTGTTATGAAACTGAAGCAGCTCTTCAGTTACAGCTGAAACATGAAGTGTTTCTGTCTTTTACTGGTGGGCTACTGGAGAAGTGTATATTGGTCCTCTCCATTTAAATGAGCTTCCAGTTACATGCCAGTGTCATGACCATGGTCACCAGCCAATAGGGCAGATACACTTGCCTATCATTGTTAGATTTTCCAGAAATTTCTTTTTGTAGCACACTCTGGCGAGTTTCATGGCATTTTATGTACCTGTAAGTAGAGCTCTGTGAACCAACAGTGTATTTGCACAGCAAAATTTTACCTAATCATTCACCATTTTGGTTACACTCAGAACCAGTCCAAACATGCCCAAGATTTTGAACAAGCCATCATTGGTTTTTTGCACTAAAATTGCTACCTAGATATCATCCCTAAAGACCTCAAGGAACACATGCTGAAGCAAGTTATAACAGGAACATTCGTTTTCTGTTTTTAAAATAGCTTTTCAATGCTATATAGTTGCTATTTAGTTCTGATGTAGAAATAAACTTAAGCAGTTCTTTCACAGAAGGGTTCTCCTCGGAGTCAGTGTTTGCCCTGCTTCCAACAGCACTGAGAGAGCGCTGCCAGATTTCTGTCACGGAAAGTCTGGAAGTGGACAACAGTGATTTTTGCTTTGATGTATACTTTGCTCTAACTGGGCCACCTTCAAATAGTGATTTTAAGGATATTAAAACCTCTCTATTTTACCAGACATTTTAGCAGTTTCTCTCATTAATCTCACATTCTTCAATTCAATTTTCATTACTGATGTGGCCTACAGGACTTTTCAGGACCTGGCTGTCTTCTGTGTTTTAGCAGAAGGCCGTGGCATTCTTCAGATGAAGCTGATCTCTTGCTGAGGCCAGCTTGGCTCCCAGTACTTCCTTCAGCAGCAAGACTTGCTTTATGCCATGGGAAACCCTCTGAGAGTAGAGGCGTTGGGTGAGGATGAAAATATTAACAGTGTCCCTAACAACTAGAGTTGCCTGGGGTTTATCACTTGGGAACGACCTGCCAAAAACCCCTATTATTATCCTCACTCTTTGATTGTGTCTTTTTGGGAATGCTGTGTGAGATCATGGTGGGTAAACTCTGGTTAGTCCCATAACTCTCATGGAAAATCATAAAAGTAACTTGGTAAACACTCCCTGCCTCCTCTTCCCTAATGTAAACACTTGTGGTATCTCAGTCAGTCATAGAACAGCTGGATGAAGATTCCTAGTTCCCACATCACCTGGATAAAAGGGCTAGTAAAAACTTCATAATTTATATGATTCATGCTTGCTGAGCAAGTCCAAAGGGATGTATTTGCTAAGCTCAGCAAAACATACAAGCCAGCTATATTGTAAGGCATAAAGCAAATGCGAGTTTTTCTGTAAAACCGTCATCATGATCTAATGCAAACACTTCTTTTCCTCTAGTGATGGGCTACCTGCACGAGTCGTGGGACTAAATTGCATGCAGGCACAGATCTCAGGTGTGCACTAATGCAAAAGGTTTGTGTGGTATGTAAGTGTGTGGTTTGGTGCAGAGTAGCTCATTTTAAAATGAAAAATCATGAATTATCCAGCACAGTTCTGGGTACTAAAAAGAACGTATAGAGTTCTGCTTTTTTGAACATACAGAGAATCAGAAAAAAATGACACAGTTTTCATCACCAAGCTCCTTCTCACTGAGCACCCCACAAATTCCTCTTTTCAGGATCATACTTCCACATTTGTTTAGACTGCTCTGAGGTCTGCCTACCTCTTTCACCATCTGGACTACCTCTCATCCTTCCAGATGCCACTGGATCAAAACAGTTCTTAGAAAGCCCATCATAGCTCCTGAGAAACTTGTGAGCAGCTGTCATTTCTCTTTTTTTTAGGCAGGGATATTACCAGTGTTTTGGGCTGCCTTAATCTCTGCTGCCAGCTCAAATAAATTAACTTGTAGATTTATTGCAACTTTTAAAATTAAGAATAAAGGTTATTTCAAAAATTTTCAACTTGGTTTAATCCATCTTATAATCATATTAAATTACCAGTGATCTCATATACATTTTCCCCCACAATTCAGCCTATTATATAGCAATTAAGTCATTTGCTACACATTTGTTAGAAATTTTCCACTCAAAGACAAGCCCAAATTAATTTCTCATAGTTCATTTATTCTTACATTTCATCCTTACAATGTCTCTTTTGTTCTAGGCCTGGACTTCAGAATAAATCCTCACCACTGTTACCACTGGCGCACCAACTGCGGTTCCATTACTCAGCTGAATAAAATTAAATCTCCTTAGCACCACAACATGTTGTCACAGCTTGGACTGGGAAACCTCTCCAGCCCAATAGACAAGGCACTGCTCATTCCAGCATAGCACCTGAAATGAGTTCAGATTTGATGATTACCAGATTTGCCGGTCCAGCAGCTAGCAACAGATTCACCGAAGCATAATGTCTGGAGGTAACTGAAAACCATATAGGCTTTTCCAGGGAGATATGAAAAGGTGTTTTCCAAACAGTACCACTTTGAAGCTTCTGAGGACCATTCAAGTCAATGGGAGCCTGGTAGTATATATGTGCCTTAGCATGGCTGCAGATGACTGCAGGGGGTAGAAGGCATTGGTGAATCAAGCATGGATGACTGAGGTGTGTTCAGGTGCCTGCTCATTTGTTTCAAATAGGGCAGGAAGTGCTCAATAGTACTATAATATCAAATCCCATCCCTCTTATCGTTTGTCTTCACTTGCCTTTGATTTTTCTTAAATGCAGAGTAGGCAGGTCCAAGAGCAAACTTGTGCTTTTCATTTGACTGGTACTGCATGTGAGAAACTGGTCAAGCATTTGATATCATTGTGTCAGTAACATGAACAGTTAGGATCACAGAGCTATGCAATCTACAGTAGTTGAGGATCTCTCTGGAGATCTCTTCCTCCCAGGTGAATGACTGGACATTTCCTACCATGACGCCACTGTGCTGCAGTTCTAGCAGTGAAAGTAAAACTTGTGGTCATGTGGAAAAAGTCTAGTAAACACAGAGTAGTGCTAGAAGATAGGAAGAGGTCCAGTGATCAGTGATGGGCAGAGCTTACAATGGGTACAGAATCACAGGGTAGCTGAGATCAGAAGACACCTCTGGAGGTCATCTGGTCCAACTCCCCTGCTTAAGCAAGGCCACCTAGAGCCAGTTGCCCAGGACTATGTCTAAACAGCTTCTGAGTATCTCCAAGGATAGAGATTCCACAGCCTCCCTGGGCAGCCTGTGCTTGGTCACCATCATAGTAAAAAAGTGTTTCCTAATGTTGAGAAGGAATTTCTTCTGTTTCAGTTTGTGCCTGTTGCCTCTGGTCCTGGGCACCACTGAGTAGAGTCTGGCTCCATCTACTTTACTCCCTTCATCAAGTACTTACACACACTGATAAGATCTCCCTGAGTCTTCTCTTCTCCAGGGTAAATAGTCCCACAGCTCTCTCAGCCTTCCCTCACAGGAGAGATGCTCTAGTCTGTTAATAGTCTTTGTGGCACTTCATTGGACTCTCTCCAGTATGTTCATGTCTCTCATATTGGGCACCCCAGCACTGGTCTCAGCACTCCAGGTGTGGCCTCACTGGTGCTGAGTACAGAGAAGGATCACCTTCCTCAACTTGCTGGCAACACACTGGGAGCCCAGAACACTCATTAAACTTCTTCATAGCAAGGGCACATTGGTGGTTAATGTTCACCTTGGTGTGCATGAGGATTCCCAGGTCCTTTTCTGCAAAGCTGCTTTCCAGCTGGGTTCCCCCCAACATGTGCTGGTGCACGAGGTGTTCTTCCCCAGGTACAGGACTTTGCATTGGTTGAATTCTATGAGGTTTCTATTAGCCTATTTCTATAGCGTACTGAGGATAGTAGCATGACCCTCTAGCATATCAGCATCATTCCCTCCTTTGGGCATCATCAGACTTGCTGAGGGTACACTTCCTTCCCCATCATCCAGATCAGCAATGAAAGAGGTCAAAGAGGATCGAACTCAGTATTGATCCCTGGGGTACACCATGACTCACAGGTCTCCAACTAGACTTTCTGCTGCTGCTGACCACCCTCTGGACCCAGGCCGTTCAGGCAGTTTTCAACTCACCTCACTGTCTGCTCATCTAGCCCATATGTACAAAAGCTTTTCTATGGGGATCTTATGGGAGACAGTCTACAGAGTCTTACTGAAGTCCAGGTAGACAATATCCACTGCTCTCCTCTCATCTACCAAGCCAATACATGACTTAAACTTTCAACCAAGAGATTTTCAGAGTTAGATGCTCCACTATTTCATAGATTAAAGAGTGAAAGTTTATATGGCCAGGTCACTTTGTAAACAAGAGAAATCTGCATTTTTATCTGAGAAGGTATCAAAACCCCAGATATAAGGTATTTCCTGGTGGAGAAAGCAAGCTGTTTTCACATTCTTGTTTCTCTACAGATAAAGTGATTGCACATCAGTGCAGCTGACAAAAACCAACCAACCATACCACTACACAAGTTGTAACATCTCTGCACATAGGAACAGATGAACACCACCCAGAATAACAACAGCTCCCAGAAGGATCTGTCATGGGTGGAAACTTAAGCCAGCATGTTTACAATGAAAAGAAAAATGAAGACAGTTCTAGAAGAACAAAATATTTTTAGTCAGAAAGGGCAGAATAAAAGAAGAAAGCATCTACATTTCTCAGCAGAAAGAAAAGCAGCATATGGCAAAACTGCCTAAGAGGGTTTGAAGGCTTTAATAGATGGGAAGAGCGAAGAATATAAATGGCTGTGACAGGCTCCACAAACTAAAGCACTTGGTAGCATTCATGAAGGTCAAGCACAGTTCTCGGAGAGGACTGAAAGAACAATTCCTCAGCCTAATCCACAAATGGGTAAGAAAACCTGGGGCACAGAGCAACCCCACTGACCTTTTGGAATTATGTTACTGAAAATGCATTATATCCAAGTAAAAATTCAGAGTAAAGCATCATCATTTCAGCAAAGAGGCTTTCCACAGATCAAGTTTCATTAAGCTACAACCTGAGTGTTAAAGTAACTATTCAGGAACGCTAGAGACATCTCAATATTCTAATTATTTGCTGTTGGGAGTGAGGTAGTGACCTGGGATACAACACAATTTCTATGTTCTATGACTGAGTCTTCCACAAAACAAAACAGCACGTGGTATTACAATGCTGCCACTAATTGCCTGGTGGAATCCGTACCAAATTGTGTAAATATCACTCATCTTTTGCCCATTCTTTGTTTTTTAAAATATGGGGGTTTTTTGAAGTCTCCTGCCCAGCTCTTCTGGTTTTCATTTTTCTCTGTGTGCTGAGAGACCATCCCTTAAGGTCTCAAGTAAGCCCAGTACCTGCTTTCTATCCTTCTTTACCCATCATGTCATATATGTCTGAGGGGTATTTTGGGGGATTTATAAAGAAAGCTTTACAGGTCTGTAAGGTTTCAGCAATATGCATACCTAAAGGGTGACTGCTGGCCCACCCTGTCCTCCAAGGTCTGTATCAAAAATTAGTCAGAATTTTACCTAATATTCTACTCTATAGTAAAAAAAAATGCTTTAGGTGCATCAGAACTGTGCAATGATCTTTGCTGAAGCTGATGATAATGCTGTAATTAGAAGTTGAGCAGTATGATTTCTGTTTCAATAGACAAATACCAGCCTTGAGTGTGAATTTAAAATCCTAATTTTTAAGCAGGACAATAGCAAATTCCTCAAATTACCCTTACTGTTCTACTGTCTTTTTAGTTAGTCAGCTTACAATTTCTTTATCTGCTTTATATATTCCTCTCTCCTCTTTTTCCTTTAGGGCTACCTAAAATCTTTATTGGCTTTGCACAAAAATCTGTTGGATCTGCAAATATTGATATTCTTAACTAAGGCCCTGAAATGTCTATTTAAACATACATTCAACTAGCAGGAAGTGCAAACCACAACAAATTGCACATCTTAAATCAGTTTAATCAGCTTTTAAAATCCATCCTACATTATATTCAGTTTTGATACTCCACCAGATGAAGAATTGAGAGTAAGAAGTTCTGGTGCACTTAGAAAGTTATCAGATGAACTCCTTCCTGTTAAGGATGAAGATCAGCTACGTCATCTCATCTTCCTGCGACTTCTGTGAGGTACTGTTATGTAACTTCTTGTGTAAACTATGAGCTTATAGCTTCCCTCAGTATTCAATCACCTGGATTGATTTTTGTATGACCATAAACGTAGATCTTACTTTTCACTGGTAGCTCAAAATTCACATTTGTCTTACACATCCTGAAGTTAGTTTTAAAGGGAAGTATAGCCACATCATATTTATGATGTGTAATGGTTTTCTGTAACCCCCCCAGCTAATTATAAGCTAATTATTTCTATAGCTACACTGAAAACGAAAAAGAAAAACCAAACCACCTTAAACTCTTAAGCACTTCTCTAAACACAGTATTTTAAATATACCATCCACCAGTCCTGTGGAATTTATCTTATGCTTTGCTGGTACCAGAGGTGACTGATGGAAGTGATGGGAGAGCTGATTAGTCTCATGCATGAAACGTGAACCTCATGTAGCTGGCTTGTCTAATGCTCCACTGCAGCCTGACATGTTTTATCTCATGCATTCCTCCTCCTGCCTTTGAATCCTGCTTGACAAATTGGCTCATCAGTTGGGGTTGAGGAGCAGAGGAGAGATTGCCTGCTCAGACAAGTTTCTCTAAAGGACATGCATTTCAGCAATGCATTGTAATTCCTCCTCCAATATGTGACAGGACACAGGTGTTTGTATGACACAGAAAGGGACACATCTCCCAAACATGAACTAATACTATGAGCAAGGGAGATCTTAGTTGAAATACATCTAATTCACAGCAGTGTGACCTGGAAGGACAGCTGACTGGGAAGTGACAGTTACCACATGAAAATCAAGGAATACAAGGTAAACTATTAAGCTTCCTAGCATTAAAGCATTAAATCTTACATTAAAAAGAGTGTAAATCTACTTGCCCAGTTCTCTCTCCCCCAGCTGAAACCAAATACCAAGTCTTGCTACTGTAAATTGGCAAATCAAAATTAGAAATGAGGTCTATGATGAGGGAAAGAAAAAAAAAAAAAAAAGATTTGTAGTGTTAAAGCCTTTTATGACTGAGGCAGCACAGATGTTATGCATTTGTCCCAGCCCTTATATCCTGTTTTGAAAACCAGCCACAGATTTCTGCAGCCTCGAAGGGTGTACTGCCATTGCCTGAGGGCTTTAGGGTATATGGCTCTTCCCTCACTTCTTGATGCCTCTAAGGGAATGGATCACTGAACTGACCTGGGTTAAAACTTACGGCAAAACAGAACCAAGGCTATTTTTCACCTGGATCTATCCCCTGATATGGTTCACTCTGTTGCTCTGCAAACAGCGCTGCAGAGGGTGTGGTGTGAGGGGAAATGGACTTGTATGGGGCAGCCGGGAAGCAGGAAACCTTTCAGGCAGTGCTGTCATTAAAGCCCATGTTTCTTGGTACTCAGTGTGTCACAAGGCAGCTGCTAAGATCTGGAATCCTTCTTGCTGCAAAAATCCTTTTTGTAAAATTTATTTTCCTTCTGGTAGGGTGCCGAAATGGGTGGCTGTCACAAAGGGCACAGGTGACACACATATGCTCATGTCGTTCTGCAAAGCCTGGAACTTCCCATCTGAACAGCATTTTAAGCAATAGCATACGTATGCTTAAATATATAGGACTTACATGGTATAAAGAACATTTGAAACTTTACTATCTAATGATTTGTTAAAAGGCCATTCACAGTATTCCACCTATGAATTACTACTCTACATACCATTGCAGTGTCTACTGACTGTGAAGACCTCCAGTTAACATCTAGGATGACAAATTATGACTGATGACTATTGTTTGGCTCAGTCAACTAAAAAGACTGCTGCTAATCTAAAGCAGGAAACACAAACAATGTCAGAGGAGATGTAGAAACACCAGTAAAGTTTTATAGACTTTTCCTTGGAATGTTTAGTAAGTTAAGGCTTTATAAAAAAGGCTCTGGAGCAAAGCCCCTCTGAGCTTATGTTCACACTAAGCATCCTGCCTGTCAGTGCACCGAGGCTATCACTTCCTTGCAGTTCTGCATCTGAACTTTAAGGTAAGATTTAGCCTACCCGAGTAAAACCACACTAGCGTTTCTTAATACCCTGTAACTTAGAAGAATACCAATGTTATTTTATTATTATTAGGATTATGAAAATATAATACTATATTTTTGCATAATTCTTCACATAATGTTGATACATTAAATATATTTTAACTTAAAAATGGCATTTCTGAGGCCTTTTTTCTACCTCTCTTCCTGTTTCATTGGCTACTCCTTTTGTTGTACCAATAGATTTTGTGGTGCTTTTATGGAGAAAATGATAACATTTTGGCCAGGTGGGTTACAATCCTACATTCATTGATAAGATCAAGCAAGAGAAAGCCTAAAAATGAAGAATATGACAACTGCAGTAAAGCAGGGGCTGTTACAGGAATCAGTCAAAAATAACATTTCCCATTGATTTGATTCTTTTCTTTCTAGAAGGAAGCTCATGGCTAGGCTGTTGTCCTTGCTGCTCCACATAGCCATATGGAGGCACAAAGGCATTTTAAGATGTTCAGCAGCCTAATGGCAAACATTTGACATGGAGCTAGGACAAAACTGGTTTCTTCCACCACCCCTGACGTGCACACTCATTCATTGTGTGCCAAATGTCCATTAACAGCAGTTGCCCAGCTGTGCAGAAGCAGAGGTTCAGTCAGGGAGAAACACACCTGCTGGGTGGCATCTGGACCTGGTGGTGCAGAGTGGGCTCGGCAAGATGCTGAAATGCAGCCTCTTAAATCATAGGTACAAAACCAGTATGACTGAAAAGGGTCACAGGATGGTTGATGCGAGGTGAGGCACAGAGCTCTTGGGAAACTCCCTACGTGAGCTACTGAATTTGTTTTAGGTCCCTTCGGGAACTGAAGCAGTTGCAGCACTGCTGACAAAGTGATGGCTATTACTTTTGACTTGCAGGGAAGCTCAAGTAGGCAACAGCATCCCCAATTTGTTCTATTAGTGGTGGAGAAGAAAAAGGGGAGACAAGGACAGCACTCATGCCTCCTACTAACAAAAAACCCCAGTAGTCTCTGTTAACTCTGAGGACACTGAAAAAAAATTAGCACGTAATGCAGTTTGTTTAGGCCAGAGCATTATCACTTGGCTTGAATTTTCATTTCCTTGTGACTGGGTTTATAGGTAGACTTCGAGGACTAGGAGAGGCTTCAGTGTTAGCTGTTCATCATGTTAGGAGATGGTGGTATGTGGCTTTGTAGGGTTGGGGGGAGAAGGGAGCAGGGTCAGATTCTCTCCCTGAATAATGGGTATTGGGATGCCATGTTCCACTCACAATAAATAATGTTTGAAACAAAGTTGAGCTACATAGAAGTGAAAGAAGAGTAAAATAGTAATACTTGACTGAACTGATAGGATGAGATAAAATTCTGTGTTATTCTAATACTGACAAAACCCCTAACGGTATATTCTTGCATATGCAATCAAAGCAAAAGCTAATCCTTTTTATTGTGAAGAATGTCTTACCTGTTGTCCTGGTTTGAAGACACTTATTATGGGAGCCACATTTGGAAGTCATTCCCTCGGTTGAGACAGCAGAGCTCTGCATATTATTACACTCAAACTGAACAGGGTTATGTATGCAAAGGCATGTTACAGGACCACTGAAGCTGTCATCTGGTAAAGATGACAACACTGCATACTCTCTCCCGGATTTGATCGGAGTATTGAAATGTGCTGTGAAAAATGTTCACCACTGTTGTTACCTGCAGGCATGTGAAATCACAGAACAGAAAGAATTGGAAGGGACCTTTGGAGATCACCTAGTCCAACGCCCCTGCCAAAGCAGGTTCACCGAAGTAGGCTGGACAGGAACACATCCAGGCAAGTTTTCAGTATATCCAGAGGAGACTCCACAACCTCTCTGGGTGCCGTCACCCTCACAGTGTTGAGGGTGGGATTTCCTCCGTGTTGAGATGGCATTTCCAGTGTTCCAGCTCATGTCTGTTACCCCTTGTTGCTGGGCACCATTGAGAAGCGTCTGGCCCCATCCTCTTTGACACCCACCCTTTAGATACTGATAAGCATTGATGAGACCCCCTCTCAGTCTTCTCCAGGCTAAAAAGACCCAAGCCTTTCCTCCCAAGAGAGATGTTCCATTCCCTTGGTCATCTTTTAGCCATCCACTGGATGCTTTACAGTAGTTCTCTGTATTTCTTGAACTGGGGAGCCCAGAACTGGACACAGTACTCCAGGTGAAGCCTCACCAGGGCAGGGGTAGAGGGGGAAGATGACCTCCCTTGACTTGCCAGCCACGCTTTTTAATGCATCCCAGGATACTGTTGGGCTTCTTGGCCACCTGGCTGGCTCTCGGTCAGTCATAAAGTAATCTTAATGAATGGCTTCTGACCTTTCTATCACGACAGGTAACGTGTCTTGGTCTACGGAAATGAACTCTGCAAGGCAGAGCCAGCCCTAGGCCCTTATATGGTTGGCTAATCACTCGTCCCGGGCGAGTATGCCTTTATGGAGGGGGATGTGTTTCCGAAATCAAGTGACATTTCCGTGACAGGAAGATGTTGCAGAAGTTGAGCTGGGGCGGCCCCAACGCCCACTGAGGAAAGAGCCCTCCATCGCCTTCCCGCCTGGCGCATGCGCACGCCTCACTCTCCCCCTCTCCCACCCCAGCCCCGGGCGGGAGTCTGACTCTCGCGAGAAGTCACCGACAAGTCTCGCGAGAAGTGCGGCGGCATCGGCTATGAGGGAACAGTCCTCGGCGTCGTCCCCCTCCCGTCACTTCTTCCCCTCCACCCGCCCGGCCCCTCCATCCGCTGCCACG
>VZTM01033732.1:169583-186973 GCA_013400555.1 Jacana jacana | reverse complement strand
AGCCTTCAGCTACCAAGGATTGAGGACAAATTTGATAGCTGTAATAACACATTACTGTTTTCTGACATGAGTTCAGTCAACCTGGACAAAATCAGATCTATGAGGAGATCAGCAGCAATGGGGTTTTAGGCCTGAGAGGAGGAACTGTGGGAAATCAGAGGCCAGGAGGTTGTTATGAAAGAGAGAGCTTTGAAGTAGCTTTCCCTCCTTCTATTTCTACAGCTGCATAATTCAGTTACTGTAAGGGTTTTGGGTTTTTACAATAACTTGTTGATTATAGTAATGAAAAAATAGCAGATCTCCTTTTGTGTCCATTTTCTACGTTATGAAACTGCAGAATGTTTTATGGCTGTCACAGCTTAACAGATACTAGACTGGAAAAAAACCCCAAACACCCAGCCTGCTGTTTGGGTCTAGCTGCAATGACAAAAGTAACATGAGGAAGTACACACAATGAGTGTTCCCATCAAAACTACCAAGGTGTAATTTTTAGTTGAACGTGTCCTTTTTAAAAAAAAAACATGTAAATGTTGTATATCTTATGTGTATGTATATCCTAAACTACAGTTGCACAATTAAGGGCTTAGGCTTTGCCATAGTGCTTTTAATGCTTACTGTAAAAACATTGCGCCACTCTTTGTTGTTACTGTTGTTCTTTGAATTCAGGTATCCCTTCTGTTCTCTCTCTGGGTTGAAACTGTGAGGCCATACTTACAGACAGTGGATGAGTGGATAGTCCATGGTAATTTGTTCGATCCTGCAAAGGAATTTATCATCCAGAGGTAGGGATGCTGATACTGGACATACACAATGCTGTGCAAGTATGAATACAAAACCTGCTGTAGGACCTTGGAAGTAAAGGGTAGCAATGAAAATAGGCTTTCACATTTGTTATTTTACTTAAGTAGAATTAATTTCCTAACCATACTTTTGTAAATTGTCTCAGTCTTCCCATTAAGGAAATGGCATTAGATGTGGAGCCCGACCTTCTTCTGGGATAGAGTTCAATTGTTTTATTTTTCTCCATCTGAAAGAATCAGCGGTCTGACTGTATTGACATTTTTAAAAGCAATTAACCATTTTTCAAAACTAAGATGGTTGCAAAAACGACAAAATTTACCTTTTAATTCTTCTGCTGATACATAGTTCTTATAAATCAAATGCTATTTAGAATTAAAATACTTACTGCTTCTGACTTGTAGTATGAGTCGCTTTAGGGTCTTGAATTCCATGCGCGTGTCCTAAACATTATTTGACCTGTTAATTTCTCTTCTGTTTGTATGCTACATTTTGCTGGCACCTTTTTTTTGACAGCTTGAAGTGGGAAGTGAATACAGAAATAAGAATTTTAGCTCATAGTTCCAGATCCGTCCCCCCTCTATTTGCCGAACTTAATTGAACTGTCCGCTAAGGCAGATCAAGAAGGTGACTGTGAAGCAAGAGAGTTCTTGTGCTATTGCAACAAATCTCTAGTAGCTTATAACATCCTTACTGTGTCTTACTTTACTTTTCTTTCTGTGGTTCTGTAGTTGTATTTTCAGTGCTACCGACTGGGGTGATTTCAACTTTTATTTATATTTGAGCTTAATTTTAATTATGTAATTTAGACTGTTTTCCATCTGACTGCGAAGACCAAACTATGCACCTGGTGTAAAAAACATAAAAAGGCTTAATGAGTTAGAATTGAGTTTCACCCACGCTAGAAGTTTTCAGCTTTCCCAGTAGTATTTGCTTCATTGTGGGTTTTAAATAAATCTGCAACCCAGTCACTAATCATTTTGTTAAGGCTGCTTGCCACTGTGGATAGTTAACTTCTTGGACAAATTTAATTATAATTACTCAATTTGCCTTATTTTTGGTGTTTATTTGGTTATACAGTTGTTTCATCTCCTGCAAGCTGATTCTTTATCCTACTAAAATGATAATTCTTTCTAAAGACAGTTTGTGATATGGATGAGTTTATTTTATATAGTTTTGAAAGTGCTTTTTGACTATTCTAAGAGAAGGGCAAAGTATAGACCAAGGAAGACATGCATCTTCTATTAATGAAGTTTAATCTTTTGAAAAGGGAGCTACTCAACTGCTTTTTATTTCTTCACAGAAACAAAAACGTTCCAGTTAATCACAGAGATTTTTGGTACGCTACCTACACGTTATATAGTGTGTCCGAGAAGACGGAGAATGAAGAGAAGATGAGTGATAATGCCAGTGCCAGTTCTGGCAGTGATCAGGCCCCTTCAAGCAGGCAACACACTATGGTCTCTTTTCTGAAACCTGTGCTGAAGCAAATAATCATGGCTGGAAAATCCATGCAGCTGTTGAAGAATCTTCAGTGCAAAGATGGCTCTCCGCAGCAGGCTGCATCAAGAGGTGAGGTGTGAGTTTGGGGACTATCATGCCTTAAGGCATCTAACAGCATGGGCGTGTTTTGTGTAGTGGAGTCTCCATGGTTTAAGACAAATGCAATGTCAATATCATGGTTGGTAACTTCGGGTCTTAAACTTGTTTTCATGTGCTTGCAAAGTGTCTTTTGGGTTGTTTTGTTTTGTTATGAGACTAAGAAAAACAGCCTGTATGTTCTAATAGCGAAGCTGTCTTCTTTTAATAAGTGGTAGTTTTCCATTACTAAGTGACTGAATAATTCTGAGATAACATGCAGAATTTTGTTTTTTAAAGCTTACTAATTATTAGATCAAAGATATAAGATATAAAAGATATTTGGATATTTATCTTGAACAATTGTAAAACAGTACAACATTACAACCAATGTTGATTATTTTTTTTTTTGCCTGACTTTAGGCATTGGAGTGGTCCGACTGTTTTAGCAATACTGAGTTGAATATGTATTTCAGGTTTGCTCTGAATAGTGGCCGAAATTTAGGATGTTAAAAGTTAGCAAGTAGATGTTGGACTATGGAGTTGTTCTTCTGTTTTAGGTTGTGGTTTCTGTTAGGACAGAATCTTACCGTGGAATATGTTGCCCAATTTAGATGCTGAACGAAAGAGTTTGTATACACTGTTCTTGGAATCGGTGCAGTCTCGCCTGAGGCACGGAGAAGAGTCTGTTCCAGATATGATTACAGAACAGCAGGCCACGAAGCAGAGCCTGATAAAGATGCAGTCTATCGCAGAAAGACACTTGGAACTGGATGATGTCCATGACCCACTGCTGGCTATTAATTTCGCCAGGTAACGCCTGATTTTCCTGCCGCGTTGCTGAGTGCAGTGTTGTGCCTGGTGACATTTGGTAGACCACGTTTTTATTGCTGCTGAAAACAAGCAAGTGCAGAACAAACGGGAACACCAACAGTCAGTGACAGAAGCTAAATAAACACTACCCTTATGCTTAGCTAAAGAAAAACAGTTAAAATCAATGAAAAATCTGCTACTTGCATCTGTTAGGGTAGAAAATGGGAATAGTCTTCATCGTAACAGGCTTTTAGCAAGTAAGTGTTAGAATAGTGAATGCTGTTATAAAATCTAAACTTTTAAATGTATTTGCTTGCAATTTTTATGCAATGTCTTTGATTTGCACCAATTCTGTGAAGAATGAAGCTTCAGTTGTCCTGTGCTGAAATAATTTAACTTAAAAGCCTTCAATAATTCACGTTAATTGCATAAAAATTCTTCATAATGAGGGAAGTCGTATTAGAAGTTTTAAGTGTATTGGCTATTGGCAGGGTGGATGAACCCTCAAAATGGTACTTACTTTGTGATTACAAATGAGAAATAGCTATTTATGTTTTCTTAAATACTGGTTGGTGATTTACACTTTTTCATTTCAGTCCTAGGAGGAGTTTGATTTAAAGAAATCATAATTAATAGTAGATAAGAATCTGTTATTTCCCTTGTTCCTTGGGACTATTCTATTTGTCAAAATTGATAGATGAAGCCAATCCAGTCTGTGAGGGTGATAGCTGATAGGAGCCAGGCTTCCTCTTACCGTGGATTCAGCTAGACAGTAGTTTTTTACAAATTATAATTTAAGCCTTTCTGCGATGAAATAATTAAACTTACGAAGTGTAGACTACATACTCTCCTCCCATGATAGGATAACACAGATAACTTACAGACATCCTGTATACACGGTGCCTCAAACCAATTCTCAGTGTTTGTGGTGGTGGTTTGGTTTTCTGTTTTTTTGTTTGTTTGTTTGTTTGGGGGTTTTGTGTGTGTGTGTGGTTGGTTGGTTTGTTTGTTTTTTGTTTTGTTTTTATTTTTTTTTTTAATGGTTATTTTATTTTGTTGTTGTTGTAAGGTTTTGCTTTTTTGTTGTTGTTCAGATTTTTACTTTGTTTCTTCACTTTTCTTCTTCTTTCTTGGGCAGCTGAGATGCTGTAGATGCACACTATTGATAATGCCTTTGCTTATTAAGCTGTACAGTGTTTTGACTTGGGTGTTTTTTCAGAATTACTCCTTGAGCAAATAAGTGAATACAGTATGCCATCCTTTTTGATATCCTTATGCCTGGCCCTACAAAACCAGTATGAAGGATCATTTAATAGGCTTGATACGTAGTGTAATTGTGAAACAGCTTTTATTACTTCTGCACCATATATTTTATCCAGTTTTGCTTAAAATCTTGAAAGGTATGACAATTTTAAAAATATTTTGTATGAATTATGAACCTTCTTCCCTAAGTAGTTTGTTTTATTTTGAAGATTATATTTGGAACAGAGTGACTTTCATGAGAAGTTTACTGGTGGGGATGTTTGTGTGGATAGATCCTCGGAATCAGTGACCTGTCAGACTTTTGAACTGACACTGAGGTCTTGCCTTTATCCGCACATAGACAAGCAATACTTGGAATGCTGTGGTAACCTAATGCAAACTTTAAAGAAGGATTATAGGTAAGAAAGTAGACTTGGGCTCCCTTATTTGTGAGTTTTTTAATTACTCGTGATATGCCTTACAACACGGAAAAGTGAAATTTTATGTTGTGTTTCTAGTCCAATTTGATAATAGCACTGAAATTGTTCAGGAGAAAAGGGGGATCTAACACGATAGAATGCTGTGTGGAAATTTGGTCTAGCTTAAATCCACTGCAAAGCTGTCATTTGTCTTCAGTGGATGTTCTACAAGAACATTGTTCAAACTGTACTTTTATTGCGTTATTATTTGAAAGTGGAAGACATTTTGGAAAGCTAGAGTATATGTGCTTAATAGGAGATTCAGTTATGATACTATAAAATGCACAGTAGTCAAAAGAATAGTGTGCAGTATTTTTTTATTACTTGAGTAAAATGGCCTATTCCTTTTACCTTTCGGGTGTTCATAAGTTGTCATGCTTTTAATCTGTCTGAATGACTGTATTTAAACTCACTGTTCTTGTGAGAGTTGTAGCGGTACTGTTCTTCCTACTTTATCAGAAAAAGAGCATCTATATCATAATTTTCTGGGGTTCCATATTAAAGTCTCTTAGACAGAACTCTCTGTGAAATTTCATTTTCTTCCCTAAGTTCTGTTTGGGGTGAGGGACAGGATTTCCAAACTCTAAGCTATTTCTGAGAATTGCCTAGCCCATAAGATAGCCCAATAGGACGAGCATTTCCGTTGAAGTTAGTGGGGCTGTTCAAACTTACAGGAAAAAATGGGCTTGGTTATTTTGTTTTATTTGAATGTATGTGAAGGCCATCCAAGGGTTAAGCAAAGGCTTTACTGTGGACTTCATTCCTTTTGTGTTCAATACTAAGTTCATGTAGTGAAGAGTTCTTAAGTTTTTTGGTTTTGTAACAGTTGCGTTTGGTTTCACTTGTATGATTAAGACTGAGGAAATGTTATATGTTTGCTCCTGTTTAGGCTTGTAGAATATTTGCAGGCAATGAGAAACTTTTTCTTACTTGAAGCCGGAGATACCATGTACGACTTCTATACATCCATTTTTGACAAAATTAGAGAAAAGGAGACTTGGCAGAATGTTGCTTTCTTAAATGTTCAACTTCAAGAAGCCGTTGGGCAACGTTATCCAGAGGATAGTGCAAGGTAAAATGCAAAATCCTACAAAATATTGTTTAGTTACGTTTCTTTCACACTTACCTGTATTAATGTAGTTAACTTGCATAACACAATACTAATTTTAGCACCCTCATTCTGCTTTAATGAAGTTTTGAGCTGTTGTCATCTCTTCCATCCAAATCCCCCAGATAAATCAGACAGTTGGTATTTAGCAATGGGAAATTAAAAAAACCCCAAAAACCTAACCACTATTTTAATATAGGTTATCACCAATCATATCTCTTGCTTCCTTCCATAGGTTATCTATATCATTTGAAAGCATTGATACAGCCAAGAAGAAACTTCCCGTTCACACCTTAGATGGTTTGACATTGAGTTACAAGGTAGTGATTTAATATTGCTGTAATTCTTGTTCTAGAATGGATTTGAAATGTTGCTTTAAAGTGATTTATGTTTTCTGTCTTGATATTTTCTTCCTCTTCTTAGGTCCCTTGGCCTGTGGATATAGTTATAAGCTTAGAGTGCCAAAAAATCTACAATCAAGTTTTCCTGCTCTTACTGCAAATAAAGTGGGCCAAGTATAGTCTAGATGTTTTGCGATTTGATGGTAAGAAACTTCTGCAATGAAAGATACTCTGAAAACATGTTCTGTGTTCTAAAGGGTGTAAATGGTCTGCTGCTTTCTGCAGTAAGTAGTATAAACCAGTTAGAATTTTAATTCATTCTATAAAATGGTAATCTCTGTTAGCTTTGCAAATGAAGTATGTTAAGCAGGGTGTGTTTTTAACTTCAGCCTCAGGGACATGCCTACTCATGCATTCCTTTTGCCTCTTCGATTCAGGTCTAGTCAGTTATATTGGAAACTTGTTACTTCATCCTTCAGACCTTGCTGTTGAAAGGTCTGTCTGTCACACCCTAATGTTCTGCTTTGTGTATAGTCCAAGTTTTTATGAGTAATACCTTGCAAATAAGTTAATAAAAATGAGATGAAAAAAAATACTCTTATTTAAGAATGAAATGGTAAGGTAGATAGGGGGGATTACATACTCTAAGCTGCAATTTAAAAGGACTGTAGAAAGAGATTGCTAAGTGTCTTCTTCACCAGGTCAATGTTTATACTCTTCTTCTCCCATATAAAGGGGATACACACTTCATATCTTTCAAAGATAAATTAGGAAGTTCATGGATTCATCTGTGTTTTGTACAGCACTTAAATAATTTTCTTCCTAAAAGCATGTAGGGTTTTTATTGCTTACAATTTGTGAGTATGCCTTTGTGTTTAAGTTCTCCCCTTTTGGGAGATAATATACCCATTTATTTGTGATGTAGATTTTTTTTTAATCCATTCACATAATCTTTAGCTCTTGAACAGCATTACTGTTCTAGTATTTATCAAATTGTTTTGTGCATACACTGTCAGACTATTTAGTATATCATTGCTGTATCTTAACACGTCTGGATTACAAGAAAAATCCTACGTTGGTGTTGTGTGCAGAATAATAAGAAATAACGAATTTCACTAACATTTTATCTACAGTTTGTCTTCATAAGCACTTTAATACTCTTGCCTTTTCTCTTTAGAACTAGTCTGTGCTGCAGAAACCCCACAGGTTAAGGAAGGAACTTTATTAGAACAAGGAACTCTTCCTGTATTTGGACCTCAAACAGAAAGTATAAAACAACAAATTCATCGCATGTTCCTCTTACGAGTGAAACTTATGCATTTTGTTAACAGCCTGCACAACTACATCATGACTAGGGTTTGTCTTATATCACAATTTCATTTATATCATGAACTTTTAACTGAGGATGCAGTATTAATTTTTAGTTAAAAAATAATTTAAAAAACCCAACAAAATAAAAAGCAAAATCTTAGTCTAATGTCCTTGCTGCAAAGTAATTCTGAGCTAAACGTGTTTCAGTTTTAACTTGGCAGTTTTAAATCAGTGACTCTAAAAATGCTTTAGAAGTTTTACATGCATATGATTGATCTTTGGATGTTTGTTAGTTCTTTTTGACTGTTTATCCCAGTGCTAGGTGACTGAAGCCCAGTCATGTAAAAATAGTTTTCTTTAAGGTGTTATTCTCTTAAGAACAATAATGCTTACAAAAGTGTTATTTACATAACTTTTAGTTAAATCTCAAAAATCTGTAATACGCAGATCCAGAAGTGTGTTCATGACACTTGTCAAATATGAATCTGCAGGCATTGCCTGTGTATCTGCTCTACTATTGCCCTTTTTTTGGTCTTTAATAAAATTAATATATTCCACCTCCTTTGAGGATGGTTTTTTTGTCTTTGTGCAATGGCACTATTGCTATTTGTATGAAGAATGTCATTTTGTGTTTGAGAAGAGCTTTTTTTTGCTATATTGATGGTAATTTGGAGAGTGAGTATAAAATTTGAGAGGGAAGAGCAAATCAATCAGCCAATTTTAGGCTCTCTAAAAAAACAGTGTAGGATGAGAGTCATAAGCAGAGTATTATAAGCATAGAAGTCATGTGTGCAACGGGAATCTAATACCTATGGTCATCTTCTTAAGATTCTTCACAGTACAGGCTTGGAGTTTCAGCATCAGGTAGAAGAAGCCAAAGATTTAGATCAATTGATCAAGATTCACTACAGATATCTATCTACAATCCATGATCGCTGCCTACTGAGAGAAAAGGTGGGTAAAAATGTTGGCACATTCGATATATTAAATTTAGCAGGACAAGAAAGTAGTTTAGTACTAATTATGCTGTCTGTTTCACAGTTCATACATACTAAACAATATGTTGGTACTCTCGAGGAAATAGTAACTTTTCAAGAGGTAACATTGAGATCCAGTTCCTCTTGCAAGTCTCAGCTCAAGATGAGAAGATAAAATGAAATTATTTATATTGGATTTTACATGACTCGTTTGTTTTTAAGAGATGGGAGGATTTGAACAAAACTGCAGCTTGGAAATGTAACGAGGATTATACACAGTGGAATGGCAGGAAGTGGAGGTTCATGGATAGCATTGCAGCTTTTTATCTCGCGTACTGTCTGGATATATGGTCCTCATGGGAATAGTCAGCCACAAAATTAATTAGAAAATACAAAACACAAATTTGGAAGAACCACACTGTACTTAAGAGATTGTTTTTACAAGATCAGATTAAATGGCATGGGATATTGCAGCTTAATAATGAAAATGGTTATGCTGAACAATGACTTTCTGACTGTTATTCCTTTTGTTGTTATTTTAGGTGAGCTTTGTGAAAGAAGCTATAATGAAAGTGTTAAATTTAGTACTGATGTTTGCAGACCGTTGGCAGGCTGGTTTAGGGGCTTGGAAGTAAGTATATGTACATAAAATTCAATATGGTCATAATATCACAACTCAGAATATGATTTCTAGATATTTTTTGTGTGAAATAACAGGACTTCTCAGTGTTTAACAGCAGAAACCAGAGGCTAATTGCTACTTCTTAGCAAAAGTGAAATTTATTTTAGATAGAACCTAACAAGTTTCGTGCACTTGTGTCAGTGTATGTTCAGTATTTTCTAATTAAAGAGGTGGCTAATACATAACTTCTAAGTATTTGTAAAGATTTTCAAGCATATAAACAGAGAGGTTGTTATTTTCTTTCATATTTGTTTGTACTGGTAAAATGAGAGGTTCAGAGGTTTGGTTTATAATCATATCTCATGGCAGTAATTTGTAGGCAGGTAGATGCTGACAATTCATTAGTTGGTTTATGAAAAGTGAGATTATTTAATTTGGCTTTTGCAAAGGCAATACAATTTAGTTTTCCTTTAAAAAATCTAATTATCTAAATCTAATCTCTAAGCCTCCTTATTTTTCTAATATAGACTGCCTTTGTTAAAAAGTTGTGGTAAAAATACACCCCCGGATGTGGTTTTCCTCTCAGCTGCCAGGGCACACTGCTGACTCCCATCGAGCCTGCTGTCAGCCAGCACCCCCAGGTTCCTTTCTGCAGGGCAGTTCTCCAGCTGCTCCTCTCCCAATTTATACTTTATACTTTTGCTTGTGTAACCTGCTGCTTGAAGGATGAATGATAGTGGGCAAGTCTCCAAGGCTGTGTCTGACACTCAGGGTTTGATCTATGGCCCTGAGGCCAGCTGGTGCTGACTGGCTCACATCCATATTTTTCATGACTAATTCTGTTTGGCACAGATGCCACCTAGAACTTGGATCCCACTCTCCCGTCGTATTAGGAAGTTGCTATTTTTGGAGTGCTTTTCCGATTCAAAGTGTCAGAAACAATTTGTGAAGGCTGTTGATAAAGACTGAAACTCAGGGCGTCTGGTTGCGTGCTCTTGCGGCTGAAAGGAGTCATAGCTGATATAGTTGACATCCACATCCTCTTGGGAGAGGGAAAAAAGAAAAGGAGTGATTGTTTCTGAACTACATATTCTCCTTCCTCTGATGAGCATTAGCTGGCACACTCCAAAGTAGAATTCAAGAACTATCTGATAGTAAAGTAGTATGGGTGCCCCTGTTTTATTTTTCATCATGGATTTATCCTGAAGAGCTTTGAAGCAACAGGGACCAGGAATGGCTGTCTTGAAATACAAAGCTATGTGGGAATAGTAGTTAACAGTTGGAAGTACACGGTTCCTCCTAGTCACTGCAGAGCTTTCTAAGATGAGATTATTAATGCCATCATGAAAGTGCTCAGACACTCCTGTCAAAATTGCTTGGGTTTTCTAGAAGTAGTCTACACAGGCAGAACTGAAATAGTCTAAGTTCAAGACAGAATGCTATGCAAAGATTACTTTGTCGTTTACTGTGAAGTTTTGCTCCTATTTTGAAGGTAACATAGTGCTGGTCTGTTAAGCATTCTTCTGTTAAACTGTTTTGTAGGATGGAATCCATAGAGAAGATGGAATCTGATTTTAAAAACTGTCACATGTTTCTAGTAACTGTTCTCAACAAAGCTGTCTGTCGAGGCTCTTTTCCTCACTGTAAGTACATCAGGCTTTCCACCTACCTGCGCTTACTGAGGCACAAGCTTTACTAGGACTGTATTTACCTTTTAAGCTGTTCTACTGTTTGTCAGTACATCTTCAAGAAAGTCATTTTGTGAGGTATTCCAGACAGACACGAAGCCTTACTTGTTAATAAGTTCACTTCGTTATTTATTTGAAGTATTTGTGTTATGCTTTTTGTTTTATGACAGCTATCTTCAGTTTACCTTTTTCTCTTGATGAAGGGATGCTGATGTAGCTAAGCAAGTGACAAACGGTTTTCTAAACAAATGAACTTAGTTAAGTTCTGGAGGGCAGAGAGAAGAATTCTTTTTGTTGTTGTATGACAGCTGCAATATATGTTGAACAGAAAAAAGTTTAGTACTCTGTTGCCTCAGCTGCAACTGCACTGAGCTCCTGGCTCTGCCCATCTGTTGGAATTTGATTCCTCAGTAGCAGGAAAAGCAGAAGACAACATGTCTATTTTTCTGCTTGCAGCTTGATGCTAGCTGAAATCACTAATCAATGCTTGTTTGAGTTAGGGCACCACCTGATGAATGGGGTTAGCAGAGATGTGGGTGCATGTTCTAGTGGGTTTCTAAGAGAGGTAATATGTGACATCACTGCTACTCAGTCTACAAGAGCTTGTCTGTACAAATGGCTTACTGCATATAACCCTGCACAACATATTTTAAACAAAGGAGCTAATTTCTTACCAGTTCTTACCATTTGACATAACTAATGGATAACCAGTGATGAAAGTGGTGAAATACTGTCTACGCTGTCAGAAATGGATGAAATGTTTTACCATCTTAGATCCTGAAGTGTTACAATTTAAAAAAAAAAATAAACTGGTACCTTCCTTTTAAACTACTGACTTGAATATTGCAACAAATACTTGCAAACCCAAACCACTGCAAATGCAACTACTAACTACTTTTTTTTATGGTTTGGTTTGCAGTGGAATCTTTAGCTTTGTCACTGATGGCTGGCATGGAACAAAGTTAACAGCTGAATCCGTTGAATTACTAAAGAACTGCAAGCAGCACTTTTGCTGGAATTCTCTTGTTAAAAAACCCATAAGCGTTTTACACTCCAGTTTGAAATGTGAATAGCTAAGAGACACTGACTGTTTGAAGCTCTGTAGAATATTTTAAACTGTAGATGATGTACAGGTATTTAAGTGTATTGGTTGTGACAGTATTTTTCTCGGTATGTATATGCTTCACCATCAAAAAACATGTACAGTATAAAATTCCTCCCGTGTAAGCAATCTTACCTGAAAAGACATAAAATGTACTTCATGATGTAAAAAGGGTCTTTTTTTTAAATTATGAATAATTGCTGATGTACTTTTCCCATTACTTTTGCAGCTCCACAGCAATGTGGAGTGCTGTGGCTCAATTCTTATTATTCTGAATGTTGGTTGTGTTTGTATTTGGCCTTTTTTTTCCTGTGAAAAAAGGCTGAGGCATTCATCCTATTTACTTAATGGTTCTTAAGAACTCTTTGGGAACAGACTGTTGCAATAAGCTGATGTAAAAATGCAAGCCTAATTTATAAAAATGGATTGTTGCAGACTGTAAAATGCCAGTATTTTTTTTACATTAAATGATCAGATGCTTATTAATTTTAGTGGTAGCTCTTGTCCATTGAAGTAGGATCAAGATCACAGTGTGTAATCTGTTGACTGTTGGATAGTTGAGATGTTGCAGAGGTGGTCAGATATGACTCGTTTGCAAAAGGCTTTCAGCTAATAGTTAATCTCTTGTAAAGTGGTAGATTGTAATATGGAAGGGTACGTTTCTAGAGAAGTAAATGTAGAATGTGTTCTGCACAAGGTGACTTACCCTGTCTCCTCCCCATGGAAGTTTCTCTGTAATTCTGGCATCAGTACACCTGCATTTAAAAAGGGGGGAAAAAAGCAATCCTAGCCATTTACCTCTTTATTTATTTGTATAAATAAAAGGTTTAATAATTGGAATTTCACCATTGTGTGTGTTTCTGCTGAAATCCAGTTGGTAACAAGCAAACAAACAAACGAAGAGCTGTTTCTGCAAGGTAAATGAAGTATATTGCTACCAACTGTGACACTACGTGGATGGTATTAAAACACTCTATTTTTTAAAGCTGTGAACTAATAATTATTTCATATGAAAAGTGATATTGATGTTCCTGTTTGAACAGGAGATCTGAAAAGGTTCTTCCAAGTTATAGCCACAGGATATTGTCAGGAAAAAGACGGGTTTTTTTTGGAAAGCGTGACACGGGGAAACGTTCTGCTGCCCTGCAGCATCTTCCTTTTTGTTTGCCTGAGTAGAGGTTTTGCCTCAGAGAATGTTGTGTTTGCTTTATCCTCTGCTACCACGCGACACGCTTCTCCAAGTGGGTGTTTTTTGTGGGAGGTGGCCACTTATTAACGAAAGTAACTGGTGCTTCTAGTTTCCCGTGACTGGTTCTCGTTTGAGATCCCGCGTTATTTATTGTGTGCAGAGACTGTGTATGCTCTTTATGAAATGTTTCTTGCTCAGAGTAAAACTGAGCAGCACACTAACAGCTTGAAAAGGCATACTGGCACTATGAAGTTCAGTGCTTGTATGCAGTAGTTCATTGCTTTTTGTGTATATGTTCGTCTGGTGCTCTGTGCTCTTCAAAAATCTAACAAGTGGTTGCTTTATTTCTCTCCTTTCTGTACAGTGGTTACCTTCAGGGAAATGACTGCTTTTCATAGACTTGCCTTGGATAATGTTAACTAGATATGGGGAAGATATCCTTCATCTTGTTGAAACAATAATTTCCAGTAAATCCCTTTGCAGATTTTACTTATTTTGTTTGAAAGACTCCGTGCAAGTGAAAGAATTTGCTGTTTCACACAATTTCTTAGGAATTATCCTTGTGTTCTGAAGAGAGACTTCTTCGTGCTTTGGAGATGGGTGATGCCTGCATGCTGTTTTTCAGCCAGCTTCCAGGATTTGTTTGCTCACAAAAGCACAGTGGAAAAATTTAGCTCTGGTAATGTTGGCAGATTCTAGTCACGGACATCCTCCATCCTTAGCTTTTTGTGTGTCAGTAATAGTCAACTGACAAATGCCCTTGAATGAGCCTGTCTTATGGTGGCCCTTCTCTTTCATTAGAACCACAGAAAAGTAAGTCCTTTCTATTAATGTGAGTGCCCAGTGATGCCACCAGGACCCTTTCATCAGTCCCCTGGCAGCAGTTAAAATGACTATTTACCTGTTTGGAAAAAAGGAGGCCTTTAGCAAGTTTTAGGGTATTTTAGCTATTTATTTGCTCAAATTTCCTTGTAACGTTTTCTGATTTCTTTACAGAGCAGTGTTGTAACTTGGATCCTGTCCTGCATCTGTTCCTTCTGGACACTTTTGGCCTTGTTTCCAAATTCCTGTTTTTAGCAGTTACCTCTGAAAATGGTTTGAATCGTAACTTACGACACTCTTCCTCATCGATGGAGGAGACCTAGAGTTTGAATGTGCTTTACTTGTGCTACTGGAATTTAGTGTGTGTGTGTGTACTTTTAAAGTTGTTTTGTAAATTGTGAGGTCTGCCTAAAGGAAAGCATAAAATACTCAGCAAAGCATGCAGAAATGGAACTTTTTAAGCTAAGGAGGCATCTGCTAGTTGAAAACCATATGCTTGAGAAAGCCCACTAGGTGGCAGATTGTAAAATTTCAAGGGATTTTTGTTTTTGTTTTTTTTAGTTGATGTCTTTCAAGCTGACGGCTGTTGCTTTCATAACGTCAGAAAGGTGGTCTGTATTTAACTGAGAAAAGGCATGTGCTTTCCTCTGAATACGTCTGATCTAAAAAGCGTAAAATAAGAAATGATTATAGTTTAAAAAAAAATCATTCTTGATTATGGAGAAGATGTTTTACTGAATTACTGAAGGAGAAGCAGCATGATCTGGTCTATAGTCCTAGCCAGATTGTTCTGATCCTAGAGAACTTGAAACTAGAAAGAAGAAACCCTGCTTGCAACGATTATTCTTTTATTTTATGCTAAGGCACAAAAAAAAAGCCTGCTTGGCTTCTTGAAACATGAGAATAAAGTACTTAAATGGTGTATAAGAGAGCAGTGAATGGCTCTAAAAAGCAGCACTGATATGGGTGGAACAGCAGGCATGGATCTGGGTTAGGTAGTATTAGAGAAGATTATAATATTCATGGTAAGATGTTGTGTCTGATGTGTACAGTCCTGTGGAAAAGGACACGCTTGACTATTGGTTGCTGTCCCAGTTTCATCACTACCTCATTTCCACCTTTATTTTGTTCTCTTTTTAACTTCTGGATGCACTTCCATAAAAGTTGCAGCACAGAAGCCCTTATCTGCCTGGCTCAGTGCTTTTCTCCCTTATCCTTTTCTTTCCTGTGGGCTTCTGTAGTCTCCAGACCACATTTTACTACAGATTTAGCAGATTTTCTAATGCTTTCTTTGCTGTTCAGTTTTAATAACGTCTAATTAACCACTAGGACCTGCAGAACCTGATACAAAAAAATTTAACAACCAGTTGTTGGTTGCATGGTTTCCATGGTAGCATGGATGAAAGATAGCATCTCTAAATTGCAGGCTGATTAAAAATAAAATAATAATAATAAAAAAATCCCTCTGACATGCTTTTTAATCTTATTAACTGCAGAGATTTACAATTTTCCAGCTGTCCTCTTACATTTGTTTGCACACTTAGAGCAAAACCTTTCCTCAGTGATACAGTTCCTATTTATTGGGTTGTGCAGAGGCTCGCTGTTGCACTGTGAGTGTATTGCTGGAAGGCAGTAAGGGATGACAGGTCTTGGGGTGTAGGTAGCTAATAAGAGTTACCAGCTTTAGAGGGGCAGTGCTGGAGTGGAGAGTGAGCGGGATGAATTGCCTGCCATATGTGCCCTGGTTTCTGTTGTGATGTCCTGCATGGGCAAAGTAAATGCATTTTATAATGGAATCTGGAAGGGATTTAATGCTTGTTCGCATCTGTCAGGGAGCTGGTGAGGGGGCTCTGGCGTGGTTGGCAGCACAGCACGCAGCATCCTTGGAAAGCAGGGTGGGGGAGACATGGGCCCATTTTAACAGGCAAAGAGTTAAATCCCTCTGAGTTAGCAGCACAATGTTTGTCTAGCAGCTTGGGCAGCCGGAAAGCAGAAGTAGGAAACCCTGCTTGGTCAAATCCATACAAGACAGTGGCGTTCATCACTGGGAAGGCAGTCAGAACCGGAAAGCTGCACGTCTCATGGTGTGCTGATGGGTATTAATGAATGAGCAGCACACTCGCTGTTGGCAGCTGTACTCTTGGCAACACACGTGCTCTCAGGGGTAGGAATCTGGCTTGCCCTGGAGTTAGAGGTAGCTGTGAGTGACCGGGTCACTCTGCATTTCTGTAAGGCTTTATGAAGCAGAGAGCTCCTGGCTGTAGTGATGGTAGGAGCTAGATCTTTACATAGCTGGCCAGGCTTCCTGCTGCGTGGGCAGGTTCTCACTTTCTGAGATGACTGCTCATCGAGACCTCTGAGGCAGTTGCTGCTTTCTGCTTAAACTCTCCCAAGTGCCCTGCCCTTTATCTAGCAACAAAGAGGTTGCTACATGTAGCGTGGAAGCATATATTCTTTTTGTAGTCTTCCTATACTTAAACCATTTGCCAATCTGACCCAAAACGAAGTCCATGCTAACTTGGGCAAAAAATCTTGGCCAGTTCTTTAGAGTGTGGCCAGGTGGCTGATATGTCACCAGAGCTTAGATTTAATTTTTTCACTGATTTATAGACAATTACCTGTTTTCTTTCTTTGTAGATTTGCGTGATGGCCTATTCTTGGGGCCATTGTAGCCATTGCTTGTCACGGCTTCATCAATACCTCTCTGTTCAGTCATGACAGCTTCATGACAGTCCACTCTGAGGATGAAAGGGTCTCTGGGCTCAGCGGGTAAAAAAATAAATGAATAGCTAGATGTGGTATTAAGTTTAATTGCTAAAATATCCGAGTGGAAAGGTGCAAGAGCAGTGAGTACATCAGCATCTTGGACGTAGCAAACACTTTGTGGCAGGACTGCAAGATTCCTGTTGAAGCTCTCGGGCTGCTGTGGAATGGAACTCTTCTGTGGATTCCTGTGTGCTCTTGTGGAAGACTTTCTTTCATTGACTTTGGATAAATACTGTAAAGCCCAAAGAAAGAAATTAAACATAGATTTAAAATAGCTGGAATTCAGGACGTAGTCTTGTCGGTGTATGTGGCCAGCACAGCGTCTTCAACACAGGCTTTATCTGATCTTCAGACAATTGCATTAAGCTGGTTACTACCAGATTATCTGGTGTTCATCTGGTACAGGTGTAGTGTACATAGATTACCAGGAGCATGATAAATTAGTGTTATGGATCTTGTTAAAGATCATTGACAGACATTGTTGTCCCAAATCTTGGTTATTTACCCAGTGTGCAATCCAATAAGACAGAGAGCAGAGGTATTTCCAAGTTTAT
>VZTM01033732.1:115193-165965 GCA_013400555.1 Jacana jacana | reverse complement strand
GCCTCGGAGGCGGCGGGGAAAGGTGGCTTGTTGGCGGGTGGCCGCTTCCCTCAGGCGGGCCCGGCCGGCGGGGGAAAAGCCCGAGGGGGTAAATTAACCTAGGAGTTGATTTTCAGTCCGTAAGGCGGAGGAGGTGGTGGTGGTGGGAGTTCTGCCCGGTTAGCTGGGGAGGGAAACGAAAAGCCTCCTATAAGTTCGTCTCGCCCTTCAGGTAAATAAAGCCTCTGGATGATCTAGTGTCTGGTCGAGGACATGGAGGAGCTTCCTCTTGAGGAAGTTGACTTTTATCCCGTTAAAATAACTACGCTGGAGCGAGAGCTGCGATGGAAGCAGGGAGCTCTCTGCATGGATGGTCTAGTACCCTATCCTTCTCCCACAAGCAAAGACATGGAGACGGATATGCTCTTAGAGAACGGTGGAAAAAAGAAAGCTGGAAGGAACCTTAAAGATCATCTAATTCCAGCCCCCTGCTATGGGCAGGGACACCTTCCGCTAGACCCAGTTGCTCAAAGCTCCATCCAGCCTGGTCTTGGACACTTGCAGGGATGGGGGCATCCACAGCTTCTCTGGGCAACCTGTTTCCTCATGGTGGAAAAAAAAAACCTTCCTAGTAAAAAGTCCCCCTCCAACTTTCTTATAGGTGCCCTTTGGATACTAGAAAGCTGCTATAAGGTCTTCCTGGAGTCTTCTCCAGGCTGAACAACCCGAGCTCTCTCAGCCCACAGGAGAAGTGCTCCATCCCCCTTGATCATCCATTTGAGTATTCCTGTAGTTCATCAGCAGCTCTGCTAGCTGGCACTCATTGCCTTGATTTTTATTCCTGCGCTGTTTGATGACAGGTTTGGGAAGCATTTAGACATGCAAATGGTTATTTTTACCGGGGAAGCTGTTAAGAGGAAGTAGTCTTTGTGGGATGTAGCCAGTCTGCCTGGAGTGGTGGCTGGAGTGCTTGTATTGGAGGGGGAGGAAAGCTGTCCGAAGGAATTTCTCCTTAATTAGAAGGTCATAATATGCTTTGCTGTAAACTGTGGGAAACTGAAAGCTTAGGCTAATGAGCAACCCCGGTCCTTATTGCATTCCAGCTACTTATTTGCAATAACTGTATTACAGTAAACTTACTGAGCACATACACATGTAGTGCTGCTGGTTAGTGTTTTTCACAATGGAACTTCTAATATTACTATAATGCAGTTCTGTGATCTCTGGATTATGTTTATGTTATTGCATTTACACAAACTGTTCCATGCTGAGGCTGAGTATCTCTGAGCTACGTGTACTTGAAAAGGTATTGTTAGCCCTTCAGTGCTCTGGTTTTTGGCTTTATCTAAGTCCTACTTTAACTTTGTAAAAACTCTTCTTTTTTGTTGTTGTTGTTGAGGTTTTTTTTTTTGTTTTAAATACAGAGCTCCTCCTGATTTAGTGTAAAAGGCTCTTTTAAGTGTTCCCAGAACAACTGGTCTGTGAGGTCTAGCTGGTGTAGGCAGCCAGTGTCTCTAGCTGCAGGGAAGGAGGCGTAGGAGGAGTTCGGAAGCAGCTGGTACAGCATTGGGGTACAGCAGGAAGGCTTAGTCCCAGTATTGTCAAAGCTTGCTTGGCTCGCCCTCTAAGAAACGTGCAGGAGTCTGTCTCTGCAGCAGCTTACTGTTGCTTTGGTGGAGTTTGTTTTGTTTGTTGTTGTAAAAGATTGATGTCTCCGTTGTACTTTTCAGATTGCTACACCTAATTTATTAACATATTTATTTTGTGAGTAAACCTCTCAAAATCTTAGAAAAATAAACAAAGCACCTTGCAAACTGCCCTGCTGAAGATGAGTAAGACTTGGTGTGTTTTGCTCACAAACCCTGGGCTTGATTAATTCCTGTTGAGGGTCATAGTGAAGAGAGGAGTGCTGTTTGAAATGTATCCAGCAATGTTAACTTAAAAAGTCCCACTTAGTAGGTATCACAATATTTAAACCTAAGAGGAGCTGAATTACATAACTTGTTTAAAAAAATACCTGCATTATAAGAAAGGTGGTGTTCCACAAACAAACAAGACTTTGCAGTTCTGAACTCCTGACTTAGGAAAGCTGGCAGTTCTGCAGTGATGTACCCCCAGTATCCAAAGCAGTACATCAAACAAATTTAAAAAAAATATTCTTGCTTCTTCAGTTTGCCTAAGGTGCAATTCTTCCCCTGGGTTTGAACACACAAATTCTCTTGACCAATTACTCATACTTTAAAGTATAACTAAATAATTAACGGATATATCTGTGTTTTTGCATTAGAAGTTTGTCTGATCTACTCCATCTTAAGCTTTGGTTAGTGCTTTGTTTATTCATTCTGTGAGAGAGGCTCTTTGAAAAGTGGCTTGCTCCTGAGGGCAGGTTTCATAATCTTGTTGTAACTCTCTTCTTGGAATCATCCAACTTGTATTTTTCATTTTGTTTCTCAAAGGTTTGAGAGTTATTCAGGCTGAGGAGGAAGCTTCAGCATGATTGGGTTTGAGCTGCAAATCTGCAACAAGAAATTCCCACAAAGCTCCTTCGGATTTATTGGATTCGGTTTTATTTGTTCTTTAAGCCCGAAAGCTGTTATAATCACTTGCAGTGCTGGGGGAGAGAAAATTAACTTTAGCATAATTTGCACACGTAATTTATGTGCACATCGAGGCGAGCTCATTTTACAGTCGTTGTTCCACGTTCTGAGGGCGAGTCCTTCATGTGGTTCCTTTGTTGTACCAAGAAGGAAAGTAAACTTCAGTGATAGGTGGGGTGTTATACTGTAGTCTATCAGAAGTCAGCTGTATGATTGACTTCAGTTCTCTTGAGAGAGTGACAGTTTCTGATTTATTTGTTGTTTACGTATTTTTACATAGCTGTAGTCACTATAGCAAGTGCCAACTTAATAAGCAATTATTCTTGAACCCAATTAAGTGCTTGTTTACCTAGGGGTGTTGCAGGAGCTTGACACAAACCAAGCGTGAAAGGCCAGTGAAGTGGTTTGGGTGGATCCATGCCTGTGCCTTGGGACTGCGATTCATTTAACCAGTCCTGAGCTTCCATTTGGACATGTTCTCAGTTACATTCACAACTCTCCCTCTCTGTGTGATCTAACCTATTTGGAAACTATTGGCATTTAGAGTATATAATTTGTTACAAGTGGCCTCTGGCAGACCTTACTCTTGTAGGGTGTTTTGTTAGGGTTTAGCTACAATGTTATTTGAATGCGTAACAAATGAAACCCACCTAAATTTTTCTGGGCACCTAGGCAGATCTGAGGTAGTAACATGAAATAGGGGCATTTCAACATGGTGCACGTGGTTGTATACCTACAAAAACCTACTGAGAATTTAGTAACGATACTGATGTTTTAAGCTATGAACATTAGTTTAGAATTCTTAGGATAATTCTGCCCTTAGAAGCTGACATCTGTGGGGCTCCTTAGTACTGGTAACTGAGAGTGTGTATTGATTTGCTTGTTTTAAGTAATTCCATTAATCCACATCACCTGCCTTTCTAGTGGTAAAATTAACACATGATGCATCAATGAGACTAGCTTCAGGAAGGCAGAGGGTGTAAAATAGCAGTAAATCTTTCTATTTATTGGCACCAAAAATGTTGTAACTGATCCTTTGGGTAGCTCTTTCTTGTCTCTCAGAAACACACTGGCAAAAAACCCTGAAACTTCTTTTCTTCATAGGACTTAAAAGATCATCTCTGTGTCGGTGTGTGTTGTTTGGTCTATATCTGTAAATATATGTGCATTCATAAATGTCTGTGTTGTGGAGAAAATCCTGCCTTCAGACAATTCATTTGTATTGTTTTGGGAAAAGAGTTAGTCTCTGACTTCTAACTGGAAAAAAGTAGGATAGTGGTGAATGTGGATTTAATTGGCACAAATAACTGTCAGGCAGTTACCACCTCGGTAGCAATCCCCTCTCCTTGGGCTGACCATCAGGACAGCAAGTGAAATTACAGCTCTGTAGCCTTTCTAGAGAACGACCATTGTGGCAGAGGTGATTTAAGGTTGTTGGTAGCAGAATTGAGAGCAGATCTGACTGGGGGTGCTGGGGAGCGAGCCCAGCCATCCAACCTTCCTGACTGGGAGGTGGTGGTCCCTGCTCCTGGGGATGGCTAGGAACAGAGTCTGTGCCTTGCTGCCATGTCCCTTTTCACATATTTTATAAATGCTTCATCCTACCAGAGCTCTGCTGCTGCTGGCAGAGACCCAAACAAGGCATCAGTCTTATGGCCTGGGGAGGCGCTAAGCTCAAGGAGGGCTTTTGCGGTGGAAATCCCTTTGCAGCTAAACAAGCTGCTTGCTGAGTGCTCCCTGTGTGGGACTCACCCAGCTGTGGTCTGCCAGATGTGAATTTGCAACCCTCCAAGTCAGGTAGCAAGGCCCTCCTTAAACTTTTCTCGAGAACCAGAGAGAAGTAAAAGGTCAATGTGGTGGCCCTTCAGTTGGGTGGTTGCTCTGTGGTTCTGTGTCTGTGCTGCTGGGACAGGCATCCTGGCACAGGCACAGCGTAAGGTGAATGTCTTCCACAAGATGGGAGAGGTTCTACCTGCTAACTTTATTAAGGCTTTTCTTATTTCAAATAATTGGGTAACACATGAGGAACTGATGCTTCTGCTTTTGCTTTTGTTAAGAGGTTAATGCCAGGGCAGCAGGTTGTGGTGCCCCCCTTTCCTTAGGTCGTGAGTGCTCCTGGTTTACAAAGCAATTACTTGTGGAGTGAAATTGCATGATTTCTCCATGCTTGGACCAGATGTTGGAAGATTCCTTCAGCGTGTCTCTTAGCAAGCCTCTTGTGGGGCTGGTTTCTGTAGGTTTGCTTTTCAGGAATGTTGTTCAGGAGGTAGTAGAATGACCAAACAACTTTTTAAAGCTAAGAATTACTCATTTGAAGCAAAAAAATGCAATTTTTTGCCCTCCCCTCCCTTCACCAAAAGGCATCTTAAGACTTCAGAGAGCATGCAGACTTATGCTTATTAGATGACACTCTCTACACGTGATTAGCAAGGTTGAGTCTCGGTGTGTTCTTATGAATGAATACAATATTAAGTAAAAGGGAAAAAAAAAATGTTGCTTTTGGTTTTAGAAGTAAGCACTCAGATTTCAAAACCAGTGCTGTGGGTTTATGTTAGGACATGAGTCTCAAGAGCTGACGTAAAGTATTGACTCCAGCTGTGTAAATGCTACAAGGAGCTTTCAGAGATGCTTTCCTGCCTGCACTACCGGTATGCAAGAGGTTTCTTTCCAGGGTCTAGATAAAAACGTGGTAATGCCGTTTATCACTTCAAAATGCTTAGATTCTGTTAGGGATATGGATGCTGTTGGCAGGAAATAAAAATACCATAGACCTGAACTTGATTGATAGTATTCTTTCAGTATTGCTCTAATTGTTTTAAGTGGATTCACTGGCCTATATTAAATCAATAAGGACAGTTTCTTGAACTACACATTTTGAGTGTAAACCTCAGTTACCCTATCATGACATTGTTCAAGACAGATGTGGATGCTTATCAGGTGGTATGAGAAATAAAGCTTTTGATGAATTTTCACTGAAACTGCATATTTTCATGTCTTGTATAACAAATGAAAATATCAAACATTATAGATAACGAGCTCATTTAGAGGAAAAAGAGAGTGTAAGAAAACAAAAGCTATTTGCTTATTTCCTTTTTCTCCTCCACCCTGTCCTGTAGTATTTCCTTAGGTTTTTTTAAGAGAACTATCAAATTATAACTTGCTTCTTGCCTTATTCCCCCCCTTTCTCCATGAAATGGATGTGGGGATACAGTTTTTTAACACCTTCTGAGGGCTTTTTATTTTTTTTTTAAATACTGTGATTTTACCAAAAAATTGTACGTTATTTTTGAACTGTGTTGGAGATCAAATAAACAAATTTGCCTAAAATATTTTCAACTAATATTTTAGATAAAGAAGCATGCATTTTTTTATATTTTTTTGCTTCAGTGAAAGTTGAGGGAGTTGTGCTGCTGATTTTAGTGTAAATATTTTCAGGTAGAGGGAAGGAGTGGGAATGACAGTGCACAGCCTCTGTTTTGAAGAGTCATTTCTACTGAAGCCTTCACTGACTTTTTATAAAGTAAGTCTGTGCCAAAGCCGGAGCTTCGCCTACAGGTTTATATGGGGGGGGGATTAAAAAACTGCTGGATAAACGTGGCATTTGGGACATATGCTTTTAGATAGAGCTGGATGCGTAATGTGGATCCACTGCAGAAGGTAGACCTGGGCAGGCTGCCTCTACCAGGGCAAGGGCTGCTGATGGACCAGCTCCACCAAGAAGTGGGGAGGCTGACCCTGAAGCAACCATATCTGGAACTGCACTCAGAATGAGAGTGTTCTCCTCCCCGCCACTGGGAGAACAATGTATTCTTCCTTATTTCTCCCCAGACTTGTGAAATTAAAGTACAGTTCAAGAACTCACATGCTTAAATAAAAAGTTTGTCTAAGGCTGAAGGGTTGCATTATTGTTTAGGTAAGAATTTGTAGACTCCAGACTCTTCAGATGTCTTTCCGTCTTTGTGGCTCATCTCCCTTGCCTGTAATGTGACTGGTGCTCAGCCCATTTCTCTTTTCAGCATAGAAACACAAGTGTGCTCTTTTAAGTTAAAGTAATGCCCCGCCCCAAACCCCTTCCCCTCCCCTGCCACCAAAATGCCAGGGGCAACCACCCAAACCCATGTTCAATAGGCTTGAGTATGAGCAATCTGGTAGCAGTCTTTCTGCAGGATGAACAGTGCTGTATCTGAGCAATGCCAAGCTAACTCCATGCGCACAAGCTTTCTCCTCTTCTTTCTGGGGTGGTTATTGCTCTTGAAGTGTCCTTCCTTCTTCTCTGCAGAATCCTTACATTGAGAATCTTACCTTTGTTAAAACACAAGGAAGCATTTCACAACTGCCGAATGCGCCGCAATGCCTTGCAGCATTGCTTCTGAACGTACCCCTGCAGGAGCAGGAAGAATCAGAAGTATGGTAGAAATGCCTGTTGGGGACAGCTGCAGGAGAGAGCAGCAGCACAGCAACATGGCCAAGAAGATTAAACAACAGGGGAGGGGAAGAGGGGACTGGATGAGAGGAAGAGAGCGTGAAAAAGAGAAGGAGAGGGAGTTAGTCAAGAAGCAGTAAGAAGGAAGAAGCTGAAGGACAAGCAAAAATGTAAGTTGCAGTTAGTGCAACTCAAAGATGTTATACCAGGGAGCATAAAAGGCGTGAGACAAATAAGTGTTGCAAAACAGATCAAAGCACACCTGACCTAGAATGAGACAACAGTGGTATCTTTAAATTCATTCCCACCTGAAGAGTTGAGGGGTTTTAATACATGTGCAAGTTTAGGGCCAATGCATTTTTTTTTTTTCCAATGTTTACTCAGAACTAACACGGCTCTGTAAGAATTAATTAGTTATCAGCACAAACCTCAGCCATCTAGCTCCACCAATGGTAGATTTATTTATTTTTCTTTATATTGGAGACTTGTATCTTTGGTACACAGATAAAATTAACCGAGGAAATCCTCTCTGTGAATTCTTGTAGCACAAGTGCCATTGCAGAGGGGGAGTTTGGCATGCTGTGAACAAAGCTGCAGTGACAGTTCTTCCCTCCTTCACATGTATGGGATGTCTTTGGGGCACACTTTACAGAGCTAGGCTTCTCCCATATTGTCCTAATGGGTTCTCAAATAAAATAGTTTCCCCTTTTTGAAGTGCACTTGAGGTTCCTGCCTGGGGACGGCATTTGACCCTACGTTCTATCATCAAGAAGTTGCATCTTTCTCTGAAGCTTCAAGATATGGAATGATACCTTGGATGCATAGCATTACCCTGGCTACTTACTGAAATACCTGAGGATTACTTGCTGCATCATCCACTGCTGGTGCTGTAGAATTAGTGTGTGCTCATCCATGTGCTAATGCTGGCTGCTAAGAGAGCAAGAAAAGACAAACCCACTATTGTGCTAACTCACTAGCAGGAATATAGTGACTCCAGCCTTGTGCTGTGATAGTGCTGTGATATGCTCCCATAGTGCTCAGCTTATATGATGCTCTCTAATTGTGGGAGAGTTTTCTTACTGATACTTTAAATGGAAGTGGCTGGTAGACCTGCACCTGGTGGCAGACATCAAGAAAGGTGATTCTGTCCTGTTGTGGCTCCAACAGTCTTAATGTAGGCTTTGTCCAAAGAGCCTGGGAGTTCCCCCTCATAACCTGCTGTGGTGACAGTAGAGAGTCAGTCCTTCCTGTCACTGGAAATGTGCTAGAATTTGTCCAGGACACTGGAAGGGAATGTCTATAGTTACTTGACAAGCATGACTGATTGTCATCTGAGTGCTGGTGGTGAGTGTGTCGGTGAGCCATTTCAGCTACATGACAGCATCCTTAGCAGTGGTGTCCTCCTGACCTTAATTATCTTCTGAGAGGGAGGAACGGTACTGACTTGTGAAAGCATGTTTTTTAGGTTGCTTTAATAGTGCCGTTGCTTATTGAAGTACCCAGTACTGCTCAGAATTTGGTTTTTGAGGTGGTAAGACTGGTGTAGCACTGAGCACTTGAACCTCGGTTGCACAGTTATAGTGTAGGTGTTGCTTGTGTAAAGAGACAGAGACTGCTTGTTGTCATGTTTCCCAGCAGAGGACAGAAGCTGGACAGGTAGCAGTGTAGATGGTTGCATGAAAAAGTCACATGTGACTGAACACAAGGAGCTTTTAGCTTGGGAACTCACGTTTTTCTTTAAAAAAACTAAACTAAAATAAAAAAAGCCCTGTGCTTTAGCCTTACATTTTCCCCAAAATCTGTGTCTGCCTGCTCTACCCCCTGTGCCCTGCCCCCATCTGCAACTGCAGGGCAAAGCAGTTAATGGGAGCCACATAGTCCCATAGGAATCTAATCCTGAATTAATTGTTTCCATTATAAGGCCATTCTTCTGAGACTTGCTATGGTGCTGGGATGGGGTAATTCAGTGCTGGAATTCTTGTTTTCCCTTTTTCTCTTCTTGGGCCTTTTTTATTCAGATCGCAGATGTATTTTTGAAAGCATCGAATCTGTTGTACAAAGGACTGTCAGCTGCTGTTTGCTTTCTCCTGTCTTCTACTTTAATCAGGCAGGGCCAGTAAATGATGTGCAAAGCATTTTTCTTTGCTCCTTCAGCTTATGCAAATCTGTTGCTTAGGAACGAAGAGGAGCTCCAGTCCCGAAAGGAACATCTTATGCTGATCCCCTTGGCAAAAAGGCGGATTGTGCCGACCAGGGCATGGAAAAAGAGCATTCAAACAGAAGATCCAAGCACGTTGCTGTTCTCTGAAGCACTTTAGTTTTCAGGCTGTTAAAATATTTTGTGCTTACTTTAAATTGGTAAGTATGCAGTTAAAGAGCTGAGGCTTTTGAAGTTTAGGTAAAAAGGGAATTTTTGAAAGAGATACTGGATTTTTGAAGGAAAAGTGAGTATTATAGTAATTGTTCTGCTGTTCTTGGAAGAGAAAATCTGTTCCTTTTGTTAGCTCTTCCCTTCACAGGGGCCTTTTGTGATCAGAGTCTTATGGTTTAACTTGAGTAGGAACATTACACAGAATATCGAATCAAATTTTCTTTGTAGAAAAATGATCTAATTGATTTTCTGCAAGCCGGTAACATAGAAGAAGGACACAGTGGAACCTGAAAGATTATATGTTTCTATAGGGATAAAACTTCTGCTGCTGTGCAGACTAAGCCTGTTCCTATGGGAATGTTGTCCTTAGTTCCCATGGAGTTCACTGAGATTGGTCCTTTAGACCCCAGTTCAGCAGATCATTCGATCATCTTTTTAAATTTATCTCTATTTTAATTTCTCTCCTTTGGCACATGGACTGTGGAATGCCTTTGCTCCTTTTTGGTGGATAGGTTTCTCTTCTCCCTCTCTAACTGTTGTGCGTAGAATTTTCCTGATATTCCTGATAGTGTTCCATCCTGTAAGGTAGGGTAAGCTTTGCTTTATTTATCTATTTATGCCTGTTTTAGAAACAACTCATGTGGATAAGTATGTTAATGTACGGATTGCATGATGATTGTAGTCTTCCATATCCATGCCAGCCTTGAGAGTTTGTTTTAATCTAAGATTCAAAGATGCTTTTGCAGACTTGGGAAAGAAGAGAAGCATTGTCAAAGGAAGTGCTGTTTAAAGTGCAGACAGACTTCCTCTTTGTCTTATTTTGAGCCTGGGAACACGTACTAGCACTTGGAGATCAAATGCTTCTTTTTAAAAACAAAGTGAAAAAATGTGTCCAGTGGACTGCAAAAAGGCACGGGACATCCCTCCCAAACACCTGCTTTCGGTCAAATGAAACAGTGTTCTCATCTGCAAAGTCATGGAATACTCCAAAATTTCTGTAATCCAGCAATTATTTGTTAGTCATTTGCACTCCACCTTAAGTATCTCACTCTTTGGCATGATACTTCTCCATTTTTTTGGATATGAAAAAATTTTTTCCACTTACAAATTCCAGTGTCTGAGATCTTTTTGGGTTACACAGAGTACTGTCTCAACAAAACCAATTCTCTGAACATCCCCAAACACCCCTGCTTTCTTTGGCAGTATTCTCACACTAATATTTGCACTTGCTTTACTGGTGTTGGATGCCTGGCTGGTTTCAAGACCTTACATTGTACGGGGCGCACCTGTGGCTCGTTCTGTATGGCAGAAGGTTGGCTCTGCAGCATCTCTTCTTGCCCCACTCCTACAATTGCACTTACCACTTTGCTGAACATACTGTGGGTACTTCTGCAGCAGAGAAAGAGAAACCGGTCAGGCTTTGCTGATCCCAGCTCAGAGAGTGGCCTGCGGCCCCAGGCTGCCAGCTGCAGCTCTGAACTGCTGACCCAGCCTTTTGTGACCTGGGGAGCCCCCAGCCTCTCCTCTCAGTCCTCTTGAGTGGTGGGAACTTGCCCTGCAGTTAGAGCAGCCATAGGACATGTTTTTCCTGAACTATTTTCAGCCTGTTTCAAAGTGCAACTCTCTGCATTTTGAATGGATTCACACTTCTTTTAAACTCCAGGTTTTCTTGGAGCTTGTGGTTAAATGACTAAAAAGATATGCTTTTGAGAATTACTGTATTTTTTCCTGAGTTCCTATTTAAGATACTGGTGTCCAAGAATGGTGAAGTAAACGAGTCCCCGTGGTATGACTTGTACAGTGTTTGTAAAAATGAGTTGTTGATAATTTCAGTGCTCAGCCCTCTCTTTTGTATCTGAATGGTGACTTTGTTTTACATTTTGTTCCAGGAAAAGCACTTGCACTGCCTGTGTTGGGTTCTTGTGGTTTCCCTGTGCTCCCTGTTGCTTTTTGTTAATCACAGCAGGAGGTTAGCTGCTGCTGCTGCCACTTCTCTGACTCCTTCCACCCTGCGATTCAGTGTGGCTCAACTCTTTGCCCATTTAGTTCTTCCTGCCTAACTGGCCAAGTGCAGCCAGAGGTGATAGTGTGTGTTTGGGGCGGGGATGGAGGAGGTCTGTCAAAAGAGAAAGCAGTGGTAGGTGGGCTATTCTGAAGAGGATGGGACCTCAGGAGGATTTTGCTGTGCTGTGGGGACAGTGTAGGCAGCTGGTGCCTCGTTCAGGAGCAGATGGAATCTGCCTCATTTTTCAGCACTCATTTTCAGAGTCCATCCAAAAAGTGGGATTGAATGAGTTGGGGAGAGTTACTTCATCCATCAGTTTCTCATGTACCACTTGCTCCAGCACTTCATGCCAAGGCAGCTTGAGGACCCAACTGAACCCAGCTGGGCAAAGACACTTGTTTTACTCTCAGAATATTGAGGACAACCTGGTAATTCAGCTGAAGTTAAGTTAAGCTTCTTCACTGGAAGAAACTGCAGATCCTTTACGTCATTGTCTCTTTCATTTATTTCTTTATTCTTTTAAGGAGGTTAATGATAAAAGGAAATCATTGTCCATGAACAGCTAATCCATTGCCTAAATGAGATGAGCCTTTGCTCATCTTATCAGCTCAAGTCCCCTGGGCGGTGAGGTTGGCTGCTGTGCCTCTATGTGTGGTATGAGTGCTGGGGAGAGGTTCCCTCTCTTGTGGCTTTGCCTGCTTACTCCTCAGATCTTTCCCTTGCCTTGGTACCAGCTAAACCCGTCCTTTGTTTCCACTAAAGTTTACCTTCGAGGGCACGAGATGAGCATGTGGTAGCAATGGACCTGGTTGTGTCCATCGCTTGATCTTTCTGGTGTGCAGCAGTGTGCCAAAAGAAGTGCTGGAAGGTGTTGAGAGCAAAACCACCCGGAAATCACACCCCATGTTTCATGTGGGAAACTACTGTCTTACAGCTTTAACAGTTGTGTGAGGTTAGGTCCTTAAAGATTTCAAGGTGAGGGTGCTTAGGTGTTCTCAGGTTGTCAAATCTTTGAGAGATGAAAAGGCTAAAAATGCCTGTCAGCTATGGGGTTTATGTTTTAATTGTTTTTTTTTGTTGTTTATTTGAGGGAAGTTTAACATTGTTACTCCTTTTTCCAAAACAGAGAGCAAGGTTTGCCATAAAGTGAATGCCTTTGCTTGCTGTACAGTGGTCTAAACCAGTGTCTTCTGAAGAACCCAACTGGGTTTACTACAACAAAAAAATATCTCTACTTTTTGTTGGTGTTGGTTTGTTGTTTTTTTTTAACCAAAAGAGTGAATTATAGTATTTATCTCTTTTCTGTGGGAATGGTGGCTTTACAGTCTTAGAATTGGGAATAATGCCATTTTGCAAGCAATTTAAGTGACATACGTACTTGTACCTATCCAAGAAATTAATTCCCATTCTTTGCCTATGTATTTTCAGGATACTTGAGAGATCTTTTAATTTTTATAAAATGTTTTGTGATAAAATGATAACATCCTCATCATGTCCTGATCTTGTCTAACAAAGCCATGGAATTTGGTCTGATAATTTTTGTGGTGATGGGCTTTATTTTTCACCTGTAAGTGCATATTATCAAACACAGTTATTTGAGGTTCAAATTTCTGTTGTTTTTAAAGCTCGGATAGATAGATTCTTAAGGCCATTAGAGGCTATTTTGTGGGAAGTCTTGGCCAATTGACTGGGGCAGAGGCCAAAGAGGAACTGCCTGGTAATTTCGGCATTTATAATGAGGTCTCAAGAAGCCCGTAGTTACCTGAGTTCATTTGCTTTACCCATATTTATTTTATTTAAACTTGGTTGCTAGCTACAACTTGGATTGTGTGTGCTGTTGCTAAACACATAGAGGAGCTATCTCCTATCATCAAGCAACCTTTTCCTGTTTTAGCTATTTATAGTGCCTGAGTTGTCTTTTGATTTTCTTTTTGAAAAATACTCTGATCTGCTTAACTCTGGAACTGGAAGACATCTTAAAAACCCAAAGGTTTTTATAGCTAGACAATTCCCTAGAATTTGGGGGAATTTTTTTAACTTTGAGATTAAATAGTGTTGTACAGCAGTGCTCTCTCTCACAGTGATTTTGAAGTTAATGTTCTTTTCCCTACTCAGTGCTTTCTCAGTCCTCCTGGATTTTTAAAAATTATTTATTTTGGTCACTTTTTTTTGGTCCAAAAGACTTTGCCCCTCTTAATATTTTTTTTTTACAAATAGTCTGAAGCCTCGGGAGGCTTAAAAGAGCAAGGCTGAGAGGTGCATGCTGGATGTTTTCTGATAGGCTTGGAACTAAGAATACAGATTTTTTGCCAAGACTTCAACACTATTCTGTAAGAATGGAGATGTGAAAATGGTGTCTTTAGTAGGACTGATGCTTCTCCAAAACCAGAGCAGGGTTGTGTGCAGAGAACTGCTTAGCATGCAGTTGCATGGCTGTGAGCAACAGTACAGAATTATGACATTTAAAAAGACTGGCAAATCTTTTGTCTGAGTATATTTCAATAGTAGGCCAGCTCTGAAGTTACATCAAAATGTAAACAACACTAAAGGGTCTTTGAAGTCTGCTGCTTTTTTGTTTTGTTTTGTTTTTCTTGTGGACAAAATGCAGCTCAGTGAGCTTCTCTGCAGCACAAGCTTTTCTGAGCAAGTCCAGCCCAGCCAGTGCTCATCTCCTTTGGAACTGAAGAAAAAGAATACCTTAATTTAAGCTAGTTGGTGGCCTTGCACTAACTAACATACTCAAAATTTCCCTAAAAACTCTGTCATTGATAACTCTGATTCTTGGATGTGATAGGAGTTGGCGCTGCAAGGCTGAAGCTTATCTGTGTGGGAGACAGGGATTTTCTTGATTTGCAATCCAGAAAAAGGAGCTGAGAATCAGCACAGATGCTGCTGTCTTTTGCTTAGAAAGCTGGGTGTGCTCATCAAACACCAAAATTTAGCAAACCAGCATGCTGGCATGTGTGATTCTCTGTGCTGGAGAGAGAATGTCAGATAATGAATGGTTTTTAATTAAGTTGTGTATGTCCAGGAAAATGTGTTCTTGGAGTGCTGTAATGATGGGTCCTGATAAAAAGATAACAAATGGAAGAAAGAGGATTATTTTTTGAAACAATTCTTATACATCTTCTACCTGAGAGAATCCATCCTGGAAAATCTCAGGTAGATACGAAGCTAAAAATACAACATTATAGGAATTTAGTAAGAGAGTAATTCTCACAGCCTGGGTAAATTTACTGGTATAGCTATAATTATCAGTATGACTACAGCGTTTTGATCTGTTCTCATTTATCTAAACTCCTACTAATCAGGCTGCAGCTTCTGAATTTTTAAAGTAGGTCTTTGAAGTTCCTTATGTTCTCTGCCAAACAGGGTTCTGTTAAAGTATTAGCTCTCCTGCCCAGTAATTTCACCGATAAGAACTCATAGCGACTGACTATTAAGGAGGCAAAACTATCTAATTCTTGGGGATTTTAGTTTTCTTAAATTAATTTTTCTGAGACTTGGGGGGAAAAAAAAAATCTGGTTTTGCCAGCCCTCCATTAGAAACAGCTGAAAACAGCCGTTGTCTTTTGGAGCTAGTTTTATTAACAGCAGCAGAAAAGGAGGAGGAAAATACCCCCAAACCTCAGGGCAATATTTTCCGTCCTGGTTGCAGGGCTTCCACCTCAGGCAAGGATGTAACCAGGACGGTGCAGTGGTGTCACACATCTGTGGGACATTGTCTACCGGCTAACATGGCTTGAGTGCAGGCAAACTCCGGATGTCCCCCTGCCACCACCTTTGTCAAACCTCCGCTGCTCACTTCTCAGGGGGCAGAGGGGAAGGGTGAATCATGCCCTCCCAGTGTTTGTAAAGGTGTCAAGGCTGGGCAGGAAGGAGCTGCTTCCTCTTTCACGCCTTGTGAAGTACAGGAGTGAAAAAGCTGGAGAAGAGGAGTATTGAATCTGGACAACGACACACCAGGAGTGTGGATCCCCCCTTGGCAAAATTACAAAGCAGAGCTGTCAGCAACCGACCTTAAAACAAGGAGGCTTTTGTAACAGTCTGTGCCCAGTTGCTTATGTTTTCCCAGTTTGAATAATGCTCATCTGTCTTTGGGAAATCATGCTTGGAGAAATGCACCTTCCCATGTTTCTCTTCACAACCCAGAAGGCAGCAGGGAGCTTTTGTTTCTTAGCTTGTGCCTCTGGCCTGGTAACAAGGGTTTCCCAGGCTTGTGCTATTAAACTGGGGACAGTGTAAGTGAGATAGGATTTTGGTTTTGCTTATGCTTTGGTTTATGTTTTTAAATCATTTTCCAAGTATTAAAAAAATTATCCACAGGTAGTCTAATGTTTGATAGTCTGACCGTAGAAAGCTGACGCTGGAGGACTGCACTCCTGTGCAATTGTAAATATTGAGGTCAAAAGCATGCAGGTGTGCTTTCTGAAATAGCACATACAGGGATTAAGGGCCAGATCTTCCAAATATTTGTAGTGCTGAGGAGACACAAGTCAGGAGCCTGGCTTTTGTGAATGCCAGGGACCTGAATTATCAATGGACTGTGTTTTGGGAAGAGGATGTTGACGCTTTCCTTGCACTTAATGACCACTCCCCTTTATGGGGATAGGTGCAGTAATTTTTTTGGTGCAGAGTGGGCAGCCATTTTTTGCTATGGTTTTTGAAGCATGAGTGGAGTAGTTTTTTGTATCATGTCCCTGTTGAGCTTGTTTGGAGCCAGTGCTTTGTGGCTGTTTGTCTGTTCCACAGTGCAGTGGGGAGAGGGCTATGGGCCCATTGGTCCCACTGCCAGCATGTCCCGCAGCAGCTGCACAGCCAGCTGTTTCTGCTTTGATGAGAGGCTAGAAGGAGGAAAAATTTCAGGTTAGAAGGAGCCATTTTACTGGATCTGATAGTCACCAATGCAAGTGAGTTCATCAGGGATGTCAAGATTGGAGGCAGCCTGAAGTGCAGTGATCATACCTTGGTGGAGTTCACAGTCTTAAGAGGTATGAGACATTCAGGTACCCCTGAAATTTAGGAAAGTGAGCTCCCAGCTCTTCAAGGAGTTAGTCAAAAGGACTTCCTGGGAAACAATCTTCAAGGGTCCACTACAAGTATGTCAATCTGAAAAGAAAGGTTAAAGAAAGTGTACTCCCCCTGATGAGCAAGAATGGCAAACTCATAACAATAGATGAGGAGAAAGCTGAGGTTCTCAACTTTTTTTGCTTCGGTCTTCTCTGCCACTTCCTCTCTTCACACTGTCTGAGTTGAAAGACTAGACAAAAAAGGTGCAAAAGTTCATGGGACCTGATGAAGTCCATCCACAGGTCCTGAAGGGAGCTGGTGGATGAAGTTGTCAAACCACTTTCTATTATATTTGAAAAGTTGTGGCAGTGTAGTGAATTTCCGGCTGACTGGAAAGGGGGAAACATAACCCTCATTTTCAAAAAGGGAAAAAAAAAATACCTGGGGAAGTACAGGTGGTCAGTCTCACCTCTGTGCCTGGCAAGCTCATGGAGCAGATCTGCCTGGAATCACTTCTAAGGCACATGGGAAATAAAGAGGTGATTGGTGACAGCCAAAATGGCTTCACAAAGGGCAAGTCATGCCTGACAAATTTGGTGGCCCTTTATTGAATGCACTACAGCATTGGTAAATAAGGGGTGAGCAACAGATGTCATCTACTTGGACCTATGCAAAGCATTTGACACTGTCCTGCATGACACCCTGGTCTCTAAACTGCAGAGACACAGATTTGATGAATGGGCCACTCAGTGGATAAGGATCTGTCTGGATGGCAGCACTTAAAGCACTGTGGTCAGTGGCCCAATGTCCGAGTGGCATTCCTCAGGGGTCAGTACCAGTTCAACATCTTTATCAGAAACATGGACAGTGGGATTGAGTGTACCCTCAGCAAATTTGCTGACAACACCAAGCTGTGTGGCATGGTTGACATGACATTGGAGGGAAAGGATGCCATCCAGAGGGACCTGGACAGGCTCGGGAAGTGGGCCCGTGTGAACCTCATGAAGTCCGAGTGCAAGGTCCCTCACCTGTGACATGGCAATCCCAGGCACAAATACAGGTTGAGTGGAGAACGGATTGAGAGCAGCCCTGAGAAGGAGTGTTGGTGCATGAGAAGCTCAACACGAGCTGGCATTGCACGCTGGCAGCCCAGAAAACCAACCACATCCTGGGCTGTATCAAAAAAGTGTGGCCAGAAGGTTGCAGGACGTGATTCTACCCCTCTACTCTGCGCTCCTGAGACCCCACCTGGAGTACTGCATCCAACTTTGGAGTCTTCAGCACAGGGAAATGGACCTATTGGAACAAGTCCAGTGGAGGGGCTTGAGAATAATCAGAGAGCTGGAGCACCTCTGCTATAAAGGCAGGCTGGGAGAGTTGGGGTTGCTTGGAGAAAACAAGACTGACAAGACCTTATAACGACCTTCCAGTACCTGAAGAGGGCCTACAGGAGAGATGGGGAGGGACCCCTTATCAGGGAGTGCAGCAATAGGATAAGGAGTAATGTTTTTAAATTGAAAGAGGGAAGATTTAGGTTAGATACTAGAGAGAAATTCTTTCCCGTGAGGGTGGTGAGGCACTGGAACAGGTTGCCCAGAGAAGTCATGAAGGCTCCATCTCTGGAAGTTTTTATGGCCAGGCTGGATGGGGCTTTGAGCAACCTGGTCTGGTGGGAGGTGTCCCTGCCCATGGCAGGGAGATTTGAACTTAACAATCTTTAAGGTCCCTTCCAACTCTAACCATTCTATGATTCTCTAACCTAAGTAATGTGTTGCGTTGTTTTCTTTTTTAGCTAAAGTTCGATCTATAGATACTAAGACCAAAAATTAAAATATTCTTTATTTGAAACACTCTGACTTTTTGGCAACTCTTTTCTGGTTCCTCTAGGGTAAAGCTGTTGAGAGTCTGACCTCCTCAGAGGACTTTTGCTCAGATGTTCAATTTTTTTGGCATTTGTTTATTTATTGAAGGGAGGACACTGTGGTTTTTGCTGGTCTTTAACTTGAGAATAGCTGTGGTTCTTGTGAAGGAGTTTGAGAGGGGTGTAAGCAGGTGTTGGGCAAGCATCCTGGCACAGGTCAGCCAGCCAGCACTCCTGTTAGTCCAGTCCTTCCTCCTTTTTTTGGCAGGGATTTCAAATTGCACAATATGAACCTTTATTTATTTATTTATCAAGTTATTTTAACAAAAAAATCATATGCTCAGGCTTGAAGCAAGGCTTGGGCTGGGGTTTCAAGAAACAAACGGCCTCTGGACCATTCCGATAGTGGTTGTTTAAAGTTGTTGGCGAGCTCTCCCTGCTCTCTCTGTGGGTGGTATGTTAGACTTGTGGGAGGCAGGGTTGATCTCTGAAGGTAGATAGGTAATCACTTCATCACTGTTATCTGCTTCCTTCCCTTTTCGTTGGTTTATGGTTTGCCTTTTTTTTTTTTTTTTTCTTTCTAGTCAGCTGAGCCTCTGCTTGGTGCTCAACTGCTGTTTTGTGGGGTTGTCCCCAGGAAACCATAGTTAGGTAAGAGAAAGTAAGGAGGTTTTCCTGCCAGGCGGTTAAAAGTGCAGTGAGTGGTGGGATTGCCAGCCCATCCTGGCTCTCTCACAGTGAGCTTTTGGCAAAGGGGTATCAAGATGAGCTCACTGCCCCCCTGCACCTGGGGATCACATGGCTGCCTCCACAGGGGTGACATGTGCCAGGCAGGGCCCAGCTCCTCAAGGGTGTGGGCACTCTGTGTTCTTGCCCTCCTGGTCTCCTAGTTAGAGCTGAGGGCAGTGCTTGGCTCCTCCTTTCACAGTAGGTGCGTGGTTTTGCTCTGGTAAGTGAGGGAAAATAACTCACAGAGCTCTGTAGAAAAAAGGAGACAGCTTGATTGAGCTGTTCCATCCCCAGCTTTCTTCCTAAGGTTTTTTCTTGTTGCTGTTCATTGTTCAAACTACACAAGCAGTTCCAGAAGTTAGAGGTACATGGAGATCATGTACCTCTAACACAGAATAGTTTGGGTTGAAAGGGATCTTTAAAGATCATCTAGTCCAAATACCTCTGCAATGAGCAGGGACATCTCCAGCTAGATCATGTTGCTCAGAGCCTCATCCAGACTGACTTTGAATGTTTCTAGGGATGGGCCATCTACCAATCTACCATCTCTCTGGGCACCCTGTTCCTGTGTTTCGCCACCTGGTTTTTATTAAAAATGTCTTCCTTCCCTATCTAGTTGAAAGCTCCCCTCTTTTTGTTTAAGGTCATTACCCCTTGTCTTATTGTAACAAAGTTAAAGCTAAAAGGTTTGTCCCCATCTTTCCTGTAAGCTCCCTTTTAGTACTGAAAGATCACTATGAGGTCTCCCCAGAGCCTTCTGTTCTCCAGGCTGAACACAACTCCAGCTCTCTTAGCCTGTCTTTGTAGGAGAGATGCTCGAGCCCTCTTCATGGCCTTCTGCTGCACTTGTTCAAACAGGTCAATGACCTTCCTGTAGTCAGGACTCCAAAGCTGGATGCAGTATTCCAGGTGGGCTCTCATGAGAGCAGAGTCAGGGGGCAGAATCACTTCACTTGACCACGCAGCCCAGGATGCAGTTGGCCTTCTGAGCTGTGAGCACATGTTGTTGGCTCATGTCCAGCTTTTCATCCACTAGTACCCCTTGAGTCCCTCTTAGCAGGACTGCTTTTAAGTATTTGATCCCCCAGCTTTTATTGATACTGGAGGCTGTCCTGTTGCAGGTGCAAGATCCTGCATTTGGCCTTGTTGAGTGTCAACAAGTAGCCAAGCCACTCTCCATGATCGGCCAATTCCCTCAGGACTCAGATGCATCCCATCAGGCCTTATAGACTTCTGTATGTTCAGGTTCCTCTGGTGGTCACAAATCTAATCTCTTACAGTGGGAGCGACTTGTACAGTAGGGCTGATGGTTGGACTTGATGATCCCAGGGGTCTCTTCCAACCTAAATGATTCTATGATTCTATGACTTTGCTCCCCCAATCTCTGCCTTGCAGTCCATCCACCTGAGAGGTGTGGAGAGAGAGGTTGCCAGTGAAGATTGAGTCAAAAAACTTGAGTAGCTCAGCTTTCTCCTCTTCCATTGTTATCGATTTGTCTTGCTTATCAAGGGGGAGTGGTCCTTCTTTGACCTTCGCCATGACCCTGAGGGGTTTTGTGCCTCTCATCACTTTCTACTCTAAGTGGATCTGGATGTCCTAGAACATGAAACAATGAAGACTGCTGGCACCTTTTGACAGCCAGGTCTCCTGAAGGTGGGCTGATAGTAACCCTATCTGTGGAAAAAGGTTTGAAGACTTATGGGCTCAAAACTGAATCCTTACAGGAAAGTTTTGTGTCTGTGCTTGTTACAGCGTTTTTCTGTGTTTATTGTAACTGAAGCAGACCACAAAATAACTTCCCTTCTAGTTCAACCAGGGAAGGTTACATATTAGTCTTCCTTTCTTTACTGTGCATTAGAGGTCATCCTTTCCTCTATTTTTTGTGTATTTCTGGTGTGCAGCCATGGGGGAAGAGAAACATTTCTCAACTCATAAAAATAAGGAGGAGGATGTTAGTCCTAAAAGTCTTTTTAAAAAATTGGATACTAAAGCCAACTGGGTTTCAGTTCGACTGTTTCCCTTCCATTATGGTTGAAGGGAAACTGCACGTTTCCCGTAACTTGTTCCTTACTCTGCATATCACTCATTTGTTTTCTCTGCATATAATAACATAAAACAGTTTTACCTATGTGTGTATACATATCTTTAAGTACGCATGTATTTTTTTAACCAGCTGCAAAATGACTGCTCAAGTAACACTGGAGGATGCCTTGTCCAATGTGGATCTCTTGGAAGAATTACCATTGCCAGATCAGCAACCGTGTATTGAACCCCCGCCATCATCTCTGCTTTACCAGGTCTGTTGTCATTGCAGAGCTTTTCCATTTTGCATTGCTGTTAAGAGTATGTGCTGTTCAAAAACAAAACAAAACAACAACCAAAATCAAAGTGGGTTTATATTTGCAATATATGTATATATTTTTTCCCTATCAAGGATTCAGTTCTACATTTTGTTTTCTCTGCAGCCAAACTTCAACACTAATTTTGAAGACAGAAATGCATTTGTCACTGGCATTGCAAGATACATTGAGCAAGCTACAGTCCATTCTAGCATGGTAAGTAGATGTTCAGATACATACTTCTGTGTTAACTTGGAATAAAAGGAGAGGAACATTCATTCTTGCATTTCATTGTAAGAATTGCGGTCACAGAAAAGCAGAAACCCTGTTGCCTACAGCACTTCAGGAGGCAGCGAGATGAAAACATGTGTGGTGTTTATTTTTTTCATATGTGTACTTCTTGATAATTTTTAAATGGTCTTCTTGATCAATCGACGTTGCTCACACGTGTCTTTGTTTCATTGTGCATTTTCCCAGTAGTCTGAGGTGAGTTGGCTGTAGTGACAGCTAGCTGCTGTAACTTGAGTGAAAAATTACCTTCCATCATCCCAAATTTCCACTACTTCTCTTTTAATTTAGTGGTGTTGAAGGTTTTTTGTTGGCTGCCTCACTGGTGGATTGTGTAGGTTAGTCATTTATTGGCATGCCTTTGTGTAAGACCTTCTGTGGTTTTTAACAGTTCCACAGTATAAGATAAGACTTCCTACTAGTAACTCCATCCATCTCTGCTGCTGGTGCTGCAGGAGCTTGCAGGCTGCAGACCCTGGTCTGTACTGCACTAGTCATTGTTTCACAACGCACTTGGAGAAGAAAAGAAGTAATATGTCTTGTAATCCTAAAAGACAATTCGGAAACACTTGAATGAGCAGGTTAAACACCTGATTACATGCTGAAATTACATAACTGAAAGTTATGTAAATTTATACCAGTCTACTCTTAAAATTATCTGGCAACTCCTTAACCTGTTTTGATTGTTCAGGTATGTAGGCCCTTTCCTTTGACATGTGAAAAAGGATAATGCTCTGCATGTGTTGACTCCTTCAAGCTTGAGCGTTCCACCTACAGTACCAGAGTTTAAAAAGGAAAACAAGCATCTCTCTATCCCCCTTTCAGATTAGTATTTTTATTTCTAGATCACAATGTCTTAATTTTTAAGAAGAAAGAGCAACACAAAACCCAATCAGATCTAAGGAGGTAATAATTTTTGTCGTTAGGTAGGTAGGCATAATTGCTGCGGTCGCTGATCAGTGATCGGGTAGGTGTTTGCTGGTTTATGTGGGATGAAGATGGTGTCGTGAATTCTCTCAGAATTGGGTTGGGTGCTAAAACAAGAGACTGTTTAAATGAAACCTATTTTGGCATTTGGGTTATAGCCAAGCTGGCCCTCAGTAGCTGGTCAGCTCTAATACGTGCAATGTGCCACGTATGCCTATGAATTAAGGTAATATTATTTAACATACAGTATGATGTATCACTCAGCTTGCAATATATTTGTGTTTGTACGTATAGATTCCGATAAGAAATATAGGTTTATTTAAAGGAGATTTTGGAATCATAGAAGACAAGTGGATATAACTCTTTTTATTACAATGCTTAATTATGCTGAGTGTCTCTCTTACAGAATGAAATGCTTGAAGAGGGTCAGGAATATGCAGTCATGTTATACACATGGAGAAGCTGCTCAAGAGCCATTCCTCAGGTAAAGGTTGAAAATTAAACTGTCATGCATCATGTGAACTTCTGTCTTGTTTTGGTGGAGTTGCATAGACCTGGCTTGTATCGAGAAGCTGTGAAATAACATCTACTTTGACTCCTGAATAGGCAAGTTGGGCACGCCGCAGTGCTTTTCACCACTTGGGGACTGGTTGGTCTCTTTTTTTTAAAGTTAAACATTTAAATTTCTAAACATCCTAGTAATTTTCTGAATGTCAGAGCTATGCAGTGTTTTATTCATCTCTATGCAAATTAACCCCTGTGAATAGGCGCAATAGGCAGCCTCAAGTGCCTGGGAATGGTTGTATAGGGATGGGGTGGGAAGAATATTAAGATGCATCAGAAAAATGAACAAAATTATAACCATGAGCTGACACCTGGCTGATTTATAAGGAGTTCGTAATGCAGTTATTTTTGTACTGGAATGCAAGGAGGGCTTATCCTGTGGTTTAAATATCTGGAAGTGGAAATTGGGTAATCTGTTTTAATTTCTGGGTTAGTCTTTATTTTAGTGTATGACTTTCAGCAAGTGACTTAATAAGGTGGAAAGGATATTGCCCTAATTGTACAGAGGTGTTTGAAAGCTAAATTACTTGCTGTGAGGTAATAGAGAGAGAAACCTTAGAATTATTTTTTTTCAATACTCATGCTTAGGAAACTAGCATAAAATTACTAAAGCTGGCAATTTATGTCATAAGTTTGTCTCTTTGGGATGATATACATTTTCTCAAGTTGTCATTGGGGATCTTAGCTTCTGAGGCTTTATCAGGAGAAGTTCCAATTATAACGATCTATTTAATTGTCCTCAGGTCAAGTGCAACGAGCAGCCTAACAGAGTAGAAATTTATGAGAAAACAGTGGAAGTTCTGGAGCCAGAAGTCACAAAACTGATGAACTTTATGTATTTTCAGGTAAATGGAATGGAAACAAAATTTGTCAGTAGGCGTGTATTTTTATATTCCTATTTTGTATGCTTGATATTGTGTGCTCAGCTACTAAACCTAGTCATTATACTTAAAAAAACCCAACACATATTGGCTCACAGAAAGGCAGAATTTCTGATGCCTTTCCTAAAAACTTCCGGCAACCTCCATTAAGACTTCCAGCATAAAACTGAAGATAATTGCATATGGTCCCTATCCAGCACGTGGGGGCAGTTCTGGCACTTTAGGAAGAAAGGAAATAGAAATCTAATATGTTTCACATGTGCACATAAAAACATCTCGGCACAGAAACCATATGTTGGGGAGTTAGGGATCCTCAAGTCTGGATCAGCAGCAGATGGAGATCTGCAGAGCAGAGCAGCAGGTGCAACTTTGCCATGGAAATTCCTAATTGAGGCAAAATCATCCAGTTGTTGTGACCCACCAGCCAGGCTACACGGGTGCCAGGGAGTATAGCAGCCTGTCTTGCTTTCTCCTCCTGTGCTGGGCAGCTTGCTGTTTGGTTCAATGCACTGAGGGTGTTTCCAGGCATTATTTGTTGGGAGCCAGAGCAGCTAGAGCTGCTGAGACCCAGAGCACACAGGAGGAAGAGACTGAATGAAATGGAGTATTTCCTGTCGTCTTCCCCAACTGGCAGATCTTACTCACTACCAACAATCTCCTTTTGTTCAAGGAGATTAGCTCTCTAAGCTCTGAACAGATTCCTCTCTATATTCAAAGTTGCTGTGGGTTTTGTACTTTGTAATCTTCATCTCAAATGGCCCTGATGTGCACTTGGAAGTAAGCCCTCAAATAAACACATGGCAGGATGAGTGTGTGAGTTGGCATGTACTGCTCTTAATCAATGTGCTGTGGGGTGTTTTGTTTGAAGAGAATATACCTATAAACTGCCTTTTAATGCATATGTATTTTCTCACTAAAGAAGATGAAATCACTTGTTTCAAAGGATTTTTAAACTTTTTATGACTACAACATAAAAAAAACCAACCCCAAAACCTTGCCCCTCATGCCAGGCATGCTCTGTGGCAAAAAAACACTGATGAGACACTACTTGTAGCACGCAGCAGGTACACAGAGGTGGAGCTGGAAAGTCTGTGCTGATGCCTTCTTAGCCTTGCACGCTTTAAACATTTTACTGCTTCAGCGGCGCTTCCACTGGAGCAGCTCCAGTTACACGATGGAACGTTTTCCTGGAAATGTCAGGGCTTTCACTCCCTGTTTCTTCTCTTTTGGTTTGGGTTTTTTTTTTTCCCCATTAGAGAAACGCGATTGAACGATTTTGTGGGGAGGTGAGACGCTTGTGCCATGCGGAGAGGAGGAAGGACTTTGTGTCCGAAGCATATCTGATCACACTGGGCAAATTCATCAACATGTTTGCGGTGTTGGATGAGTTGAAAAACATGAAGTGCAGCGTGAAGAACGACCACTCGGCCTACAAGAGGTAAGTAGCACGCAGCAGCAGGACCCGGGTTTCTGCTGTCAGGTTACAAGCCTCCCACCAGATGGCAGCAATTGCTCTTTTTGGGTTTGGTTTTTTTTTTTGGATTGGTGAGTTGTATTTTTGTTGTGGTTTTGGAGATTTTTTTTTTTGTTTGTTTGGTTTTGTTTGTTTTTGTTGTTGTTTTTCTGACAGCTTTCTTTTGAAAAGTAGTCTCTTCACCGTGGGACAGATTACCTTAGTTTCAAGGATGTATTGACTGCAGTTAGGCAGTTGAGTAAACCTATTTTCTTCATCCTGTTCTTCCAGCAGCAAAAGATTCTTCTACCTTTTAAGGCCACGCAGTCAAATACTTCTGGTGTAAGCTAAATGTAATGAATGGACTTTGCTTAATAAAGCTTTTCTTTTAAGTTTGAAAGGAAACTGGCTTTCTGGTCACTTATGCCACTTCTGTCCTATCTTATCCTAGGCACCCACTGCTGACATTTGTAGCTGAGAGATGTTACGCTAGCTCTTAAGACTTTTCAGTTTTGCTGTTCAAGGTTGTGACCACAGGTATAGCAGAGAGGGGAGAAGGATAGGAAATCAGTGGCCAAGTTTTGTGCTTGAGCTGCCAGATGGTGTCGAGTATCTTTTGTTGAACAGGGAAGTGGTGGAGTCACCATCCCTGACTGTGTTTAAGAGTAGATTAGATGTGGTGTTGAGGGATGTGGTGTAGGAGAAAACTTTGTAGAGTAGGGCTGATGGCTGGACTCAATGATCCCAAGGGTCTCTTCCAACCTGAATGATTCTATGATTCTATGGTGGTGAGAGCAGCAGGGGAAGACAGTCTTCATGCCAGCTGTATCATCTGTGGTCTTTCATAAAGAAAACTGTTCAGGTAATAACTAGCCAATTTTATCTGTGCTGTTTACACGAGACTTAATTTCTACCTCTACCAGTAGTTGCCTTTTGTAGTTGTTGTCTGCCTGGAGACCTCTTAAACTTCCTTGGTTTGTGTAGTTTTTTCCTTTGGAGATATGCTTCTGGAGGACAAACTTTATTTTCTGGAAGGCTGACTTTTCCTGGGTTGTTGCATGGCTTGAGTCTACAGAGCCACTGCTGCCCCCATCAATTGAGGGATATACCAAATGGTTTTTGTGTTGGGTTGAATTTGGTCTTAACTAGGGTGCAGTGAGGAATTTGGATTAATTAAATCTCTTGTTTAGTGAACTTTCACCTTTCTTTTCAGCTGTTTTCCTAAATCTTCCCTCTATGTTTTATGAAACAGGCTCTTGATACAGATTTTTTGAGTCCATAGCCTGTGTTTGGATAACTCACTTTTATAAAGCTGTGGCAAAAAAAGTACTGGCTTATCTACCAAGTTCTCTTTCCGCTTGATTCAGGAGTTTGGAGGTGGAAGATGCACTGAGGTTGACAATTCTGTAGGAGCAGTGAATGAATACACCACTGCACTGGCAGTTAAAGATATCCTGACAACTTACAGTTCCCCTGGTAGCTTTGGGGACAAGTGTGTTTCTGTTGAGAGGGCACAGATTTGGTTACAGGTTGTCTTGCTGAAGGGAAATAATGTTTTTTCTTCTGTTTTCAAAGAGCTGCTCAGTTCCTGCGGAAAATGGCAGATCCTCAGTCCATTCAAGAATCCCAGAACCTCTCCATGTTCCTTGCCAACCACAACAAGATAACACAGGTAAGCTTGAATTGTCTTTTTTCAAAATACCCAATGCTTTACAAAACTAATAAGGTAAAACTCTTCCAGTTTGGTAGTAATGGTTTTTCCCCAGGGAGTATAACTATTTGACTAATATCCTTGTCTTCTTTTTTTCAAGTCCTTACAGCAGCAGTTAGAGGTGATCACTGGCTATGAAGAACTGCTTGCAGATATTGTAAATTTGTGTGTGGACTACTATGAGAACAAAATGTATCTAACACCCAGTGAGAAACATATGCTTTTGAAAGTAAGTTTGCTTTCTAAAATTTAAAAAGAATTGTTCAAGCAGGACTCAGATGTCTGAATTCTCGGGGTAGGGTTTTTTTTTGAGTTTTGCTTTTCTGTTTTGAAAAAGAAACCAAACCAGATAACTCAAAATACTCCTTTTGCTTTTTTCCTCTCCGTTGTTTTTATTGTATTGCACACTAAAACTATTTAGAAAGTTTCTAATCCATTTTTGGTTTTCGTAAATTGAAGTTGTCCCAATTGAACTGCAGCCTTGCTAGGAAACCAGTTCTAGCTAATTGTGTTTCTATGAAGTGTGACAACAGAAAGGAACTACTGCGTTTTATTTTTAGATACATGGTGAGTTTGTATAAAAAGCTTTTGGAGGTGAAGCTGTCTATCAAGTAATTCAGGGAACAAGTAGCTTAAAATTAGCTTCAGTAAGTAGGTGAGTTTAGTTGGCTGTAATATATGCAATAAGAGAGGGCAATAGGAGATGTGATTGATCCTATCAGCTGTGTGTCTATATAGAGTAGGAACTGAAAATTTGGCTTATGACAATTATTTTGAGTCACCTTATTGTTTAACTTTTGAAGAGCTCTGTTTATTGGGACCAAATCAAAGCATCCTTGAAGCAATACACAAACTCTAGAATATTTGTGTTCTGTCTGCAGGGATATCTAACATGTTTTTCAGATGTAGGCCTTTTGTTCGGTAAATGCGTGCTTAGAACACATTAAGTGGCTAACGGGCAGCTCCTGGTATTGTAAATACTGAATTATAACTTTATGTTAATGAATAACTTGGACAAAATGTTATTGGAGTTTTTTTTTGGAAAAAGTTCTTGTGTATATAATTCAAAGATATGCTGAAAGCCATAAAAAGCTATAGCTCAGAGACGATTGTTCTAAAATTCTGTTACAGATCAATTTGCATGTACAGAATTTTAATAAAAAAATATCTCCCCTGTCTAAAAATAGCCAGACTCTAGTTTCAGTGAGATTTTTTTTTTTGTATACTAAATTTTTATACAAACAAGTAACATTTTTTAAGGATAACTGTTCCAGTCAATATTAATGTAAAAATGTATAATATACATCTAATAAAAAAATACTACAAAAATGGATGTATTTCAAAATATATTCTGTCTAAAGGAGGGTGGGGGGTTCAGGATTTTTGTTTTTTTCAAGCTACTTTTTTTTAGTGATGTGAAGAATGATCTTACTGCAGCAGGTTTTTACCTTTGAGGGCCTTTTGCAGAGAGGTTTGTTTTTTTTCTTTTTTAGGTTATGGGCTTTGGATTGTACTTGATGGATGGAAGTGTCAGTAACATATATAAGCTGGACGCAAAGAAAAGGATAAATTTAGCCAAGATAGACAAGTTCTTTAAGGTTGGTTAAGATTTAATTTTAATATATGATTTTTAAAGGTAATTCCCCTTACATTTTAAATATAATTGAATAGAATAAAGATGACTTTAGACTATAATATGGGTAAATAATGTTTTGCTTGCACTAAGATTTGTGTTCAACAATTTCTCTAATTTGATTTGTTCCCTGTGTACAGCAGTTGCAGGTTGTCCCACTGTTTGGTGACATGCAGATTGAACTTGCAAGATATATCAAGACCAGTGCCCATTACGAGGAAAATAAATCCAGGTAAGAGGGAGAATGAAACAGAGAGGGGAACATCTCGGCTAGGGAAAGTCAGACACTTAGAGTATATTTTCATAATCATCTGTGGGTCTGTGGTAATTACTTTAATAGGATTTTCACTTTGGTCTGCTTTTTGGTGTGGGTTCCCTATAAATGTACTTCTTGTAATAGATACAACAAAAGAAGCCAGTTGTTTAAAGACCTTTGATGCTGCTGAGCTCATTCTTGCTTCTATGACGTTTCTCATCACCTGGGTTGGAGGAAATGAATTTTATCTTACACTAATTTAATTTTTATTTTTTCTTTTAAATATGAAACTTTCTTTAAAAGAAATGAAGGATTTTACTAAGCAAGGTGAGCAGTAGTAGTGCATGGGCAAATAGGCATGTGTATATTGTATATGGAGCAGCAATTTAGCTTGTGTCTCCCCTCTTTTTTTCGTTTGGCTAGGCCTGCAGCACAGCAAAATGGCTGGAACTTGCAGCCAGGTTTTACATAAATGGTTCCATGGTTTATGGTTATTGCTTTGTTTTAGTGAACGTTTCCATGCTCCTCCAAGACCTTCCCCCCCATGCAGTTACATGAATTTAGAATGTAGTGCTTTGCATTTTAATTCCTGCAGAAAAAAACCATATAACTTGCATGTAATTGCTAAGAGAAAATCAACAGCAGTGGGCCTCCTACTGAGCTACTAAAAAGATGAGGCTGCTTAATGTGACATTCTTGGTAGCATGTCTTTTGTGTCCCTCTTGGTAACATATTGATAGTATTTAATAATGCCTTTTTAAAATATTTATATAGTTGGGAGCATACTGTAAGCTCTTCATAGTTAAACAGGAATAATGAAGACAATCTGAAGGGAGCTAGTTGTGTCTTGCAGCCTGTACCGATGCTTCCGCCTTGCCTTTCAATACTTTACAGCCCTGTCCCTAAGTGTGTGCTCCTGAACAGAGATGCCAGACAGAGAGCAGCCTTTAAAAAAATACAGAAAAGAAAAGTAGAAAGTTTCTTTCTAGGACTTGGAAGAAGTACTGTTTGAACTCAGGAAGGCAGTCCATCACTAATGGGTTGTGCAGGGTCAGCGGCCAGAGGCAGAAGTGTGAGAAGAGGAAAAGTCTCAGATAGAGGAGAAGGGGGACTTTTAAAAAAAGTCATGCATTGTGGTTCTTTCTTTGCAATATCAGTTGTACTGTTTATTGCCTAAACTGATGTAGGTGGGGTGTTTTTTTGTTGTCTGAAACAGATGGACATGCACGTCTTCCAGCAGCAGTCCCCAGTACAATATCTGTGAGCAGATGATCCAAATCAGAGAAGACCACATGCGTTTCATATCAGAACTGGCTCGTTACAGCAACAGTGAGGTGTGTGGGATTAGAGCTACTCATGCAAATTTCACGTCCCCGATTAACAGCTTTTGTTAACTGTCTGAAGAGCAGTTAAACCTCCAGCTGGGTAAATGACAAAGCTTGATCACCTGAATCAAGAAAGGCTGGCTGTGGGCTAGTATGCAGTCTCTGCATGACATTGACACTATGATGTATCAACACTATCAATTTAAAATAATAATGTTACTTCATACCAACTGCAGCATTCTTCTGCTTATCTATCTGTCTATCTAGGATATATATTTCATAGAACTTTTGACGTGTCTCTTGTGGGAATAGGATGTCTAGCCCTTGCTCCAAATGGATGCTCATAGCAGTTTAAATGAAAGTTAAGTGATTAGCTAAAAAAGAATTTAAAAAGCACATATGTATACATATATAGGACCTACAACATATTTTTAATACGTATAATTAGTATCTTGCATTCATCTGCAACAATATTTTGGTGATTAGGGATATCAATGGTTTCTACACTTCACCAAAACCTGTGAAATTTCAAACTATGTAAATCTCTGGAAGAAAAAGCTGATAGTGTAATGCAGCTTGTTGGTGGCTGCTTCTTTTGGTGCTTAAAAGACATCTATGTAGAAATTTGATGGATACAGCATGTTCTGATGTGGGTTTTGGTGGTTTGTTTTTTTGTTTGTTTAATAATGTTCTAGGTGGTGACCGGGTCTGGTCGACAGGAGGCTCAAAAAACAGATGCGGAGTATCGGAAGCTGTTTGATCTCTCTCTCCAAGGCCTGCAGCTTCTCTCCCAGTGGAGCGCACATGTCATGGAAGTGGTATGTTGCGCTGTCGGGGGAATAAAAGCAGATGAAAAAGAGGAGGCTTGGTGAGGCTGGACAGGCTTTGCTTCAAATGGAGTGAAGTGAAAAGTGTGTGCTGTGTTTTGTTCTCTTAATTCCACTCTTCCTTCACTCCTTTTCTCCTCCTATTCCAAAATGCATTCTCAGAGGCAGGCATATGAAGTTCTCAGAGGCGAGGAGCAATGCTGCTGCTTTGAAGCTCCAGTAGCACGTACTATCTCATCCAGTACATTCAATGTATCACATTTAATGGATAGGTGATCACCTGTGAGCCCTGACCAGGTGTTTTTATGTTGCTCTTGATACGTACATTTTGTAGACTAAAACTTCATTATTTTTCTCTAAATGTTGTTTAAAATTATATTCTATTAGAAGTAGCCATCTCAACATGCAGTCACACGGGACATGGTACGACACCTTCACCCAGTTATGATTAGAGATCATTCCACTCTTCAATGAAGCATGGAAGGTCTTAACCAAAGACACAAACATGAATGAAAAGGGCTCCCATTGGCTTTAGATTAGGCTTTTAGCCAAAAGGAAAGTAAATGTGGGGAATGGAAATTTGAGAGATGAGGGATAGGAAATATAGAGTTGTTTCTCTATATTTTTATGATTTGTTTTAAAAACGATGCCAGTCAGAAAAGTGTTTTTTCCAGTGAGAAACTGCTTAAGACAGAAACAGGAGAGGGAGGATGCAGTAGTCCTTTTTATGCTGCAGAAACTTTGATAAAAGCTGCATGTCTTATCTGCACCAAAGCAAGTTCTAGGAATGGCTGAAACAGATGATGTATTGTATGAGAGAAGCCAGACTTGCTCCTCCTCTGCCTCTCGTGTCCGAGAGAGCATTGAGCTATTTGTCCAGTGTGAATCCAGTGTGGTCACAGTGGGTGTAGCTAGAGACCCAGTATTCTTTCTCTTTTGTATTTTTAACTGCCTCTTTTAAAAGCTAGTCAATGAGTCATGCTTTTTCCTGTATTATTCTATTCCTATATAAATCAAAAATGTATTATGTGGTGAAAATCTTGTTCCTCTTTTCTCTTTCTTAAGAGGGGTTGCTGTCATCTATTTCTGGCCTCTACAGCTCCCAGACTTGCTCCCTTTATTTCTGTCATTGCAAATTGCTGCATTCAGACGCTCTTCACAGTGACAGTCTTCCTGTTATATTATATCTCTGTAGAAATTACATTTTGTTACATCTCTGTAGAAACTCTCTTGTTCTCGGTTCTGTTTTAATCCTCCCAGGTCCAGAACATACTTTGTCTGAGGACCTCAACAAGGTTTTTTGCCTCCTTTTCTTTTTGCCCTGCTACTTTCCTTTCTCTTTCTGATTTATATGGATTTTCTTAAGTAGTTCTCACATAATTTCATGTTCACCTTCTCCCTGTTCTCTTACTTAGGATTCATTCTTATCTAGAATATCCTGCTTATTTACCTATCTTCTGCTTTGCTCAGAATCCATGAACCTTTTTACATGCATCATGTTCAGACAAAAAGTTTCAGGATACATTTGATGTCCAATTTAAACCTNGTCTCTTCCGGTCTGGAGCATTCTATGATTCTAAGTTAATGCCCCCAGAATACATCATATTTGTTTAATAATTTCCCTGGTATCCTCTTAGTAGCACTTGGGTTGCAGGGTGTGATGCTTTTTGCTGTGGATAAATTGGTGCAAATATTAATCCATTATAGTAAGCAAATATATATTGCTCTGTAATCTAACACTGCAAACATAGTGTCAATTAGACCATACTATTTGCTGACCTCAAACTCTGAGAAAATTATATTTGAACATCACTAGGGTTTTTCACTAGATATACCCTGATGGATATAAGATCAGCCTGACACTGCTCAAGAACATGACTGAAAAGGCAGTATCTAAGAGAAATGCATGCTGTGCAGGTGGTATTGTTACAGATAATAAAGCTGTTTCCACATCTTTAAGCAGAGCAAACATTGAAAACCCCCATCTCCCCAAAACATATAGTTTTCCATTTGTCTTTTGAATTCTGTATGTGAGTATTTGGGCAAGTTCTCTCTTTGTGTGTGGTTGTGATGAAATTATTTTGTTGTGCTCTGAGGGGTCTCTGTGTTTCTCGTGCTTGAAGCGGAGAAGAAACTTTTGCCTATGCTGGCACTGGCTTGAATCATAGAATCATAGAATCATTTAGGTTGGAAGAGACCCCTGGGATCATCAAGTCCAACCATCAGCCCTACTCTACAAGTTCCCCCCTACACTAGATCTCTCAACACCACATCTAATCTGCTCTTAAACACAGTCAGGGAGGGTGACTCCACCACCTCCCTGGGCAGCTGATAGAATTGGTAGAATATACTCTGAAATAGCTTGGTAGAATATACTCTGAAATTGATTACCTGCTGAGTGTGTATTGAATTTGTTGAGTTTGTACAGGATTGCTGGCTTTCAAGAAAATTTGTTAGGCAAATTATTGTTTGGCATTTCCACTAGATAGTAGTTTCAGAATTTATGCAGAATTTGAGAATAGTACAAAATATTATTTTTCAGATATTCTTGAAAACACTGAAGCATTTCTTAAAATATGTTATTTGTGTTCAGCCATGTTTTGCCTTTCTCAGTCCTTTTGTTTTACCCCCATCTTTTTTTCTCCCTATTCTGCTGTGTGAACTGCAGTATTCATGGAAGCTGGTACACCCAACTGACAAGTATTCTAATAAAGACTGTCCTGACAATGCAGAAGAGTATGAAAGAGCAACAAGATATAATTATACCAGTGAGGAGAAGTTTGCTTTGGTTGAGGTAAGAATTTTTAATTTTTTTTTTAATTTTTTTTTTTTTTTGTCCTGGGGATTTTCCAAAGATTAATACTATACAAACGAGAACATTCTCTATAAGCATTTTCTATACCCAGTACAAAAAGATGTCATGCCCTTGTGTGGACTCAGAGCATATTTTCCTCCATTCAGTATGTAGGAGCAGCACAGGAAAACCACCCTTTATCTTTTGAAATTTGTTAATTCCTCTTTTCTCATTTTCTGTATTAAAAATGGGGCTCTTTATGCAAACAAACTAAGAAAAACACAATTTTATTTTTTTTTTTTGCAGGTGATTGCCATGATCAAAGGTCTTCAGGTGCTGATGGGAAGGATGGAAAGTGTTTTCAATCATGCCATTCGCCATACCATTTATGCAGCTCTGCAGGACTTTGCCCAGGTCACGCTGAGAGAGCCGTTAAGACAAGCCATTAAAAAGAAGAAAAATGTCATTCAGAGGTAGCATTCTTGGTTCATCTTCTCCTATAGGCTTTCCCCCAGGTCTTACTAGATTCCCTTCAGAGTTACACAGCTGCTAAATTTTGCCTCTTAAAGTCTGTATTCCCCTACTAGTCCGTCTAGTACTCAAATTTAGCTTGGTTGAATATGTATTGGAAGCAGGTAAAATCTGAAGTGAGAAATGGTTGCCAGAATGGCTACAGTAAGAGTCCAAGCTGTCTTTAGCCCCTTAGGACTACTGCAGAAAGTCTTGTGATTCCTGTAGTTTATTTTAAAGATATTACTGTAATACTGTAATATTGAAAGCAAGGTTATTACTACTTTTAATTTGAAGACAGATGTTACTGTCCACCTTCCTTATGTCTCATGTTAACCTTCCACCCCACAGTTTAATCTCTGTGCTCTTAGCATTCTACCTTCTTTCTCAGCTTCTGCTGCTTTTGGCTTATAAGTCTTACACTTCTTTTCCAAGTGTTCCATCTGCCCACACTGATAGGTGGCATTGCCTGACCTGAGCTTTTTGCCTTTAGTCGTTCGTAATCTTGACTTGTTTAGTGTCTGTTTACTCCCACATTTCATTACAAAGCTCTTAGAGGTGAAAGTCTTTGGCTAATTAAGCTATTGCTAAATGCTCATAAGTCATAAGCCTAAAATTACTCCAAACAAATTATGGAAGTGTCCCAGTTTGAAGCAAATTACTCCAAATTATCAAGTTTGCAGGGAGAGTCCTTTTGTGCCAGAGACTATCCCTATATGAAATAAGGGAAGTATTACTTTCTTGCCTGCTTAGTTCTGGAAGGAGACATTTGCATGATCATTCAGCATGCCACGGGATATGTCTGGCTGTGTTTCTGACAAGTATATGAAGTCCAGTTCAGTATTTGGCGTTAGAAGTATGAAGTTGTTTGTATAAATTCCAGTTGAATTCTGGAGTTCTGCTGAAAACAGGAAATCTGCTGCTTCTTTTCATTTCAAGCCAAAATTGTCTCTCTTTAGTTTGGTTAATAATCTGCTTTTTGGGGACTAGGAGAGCAAAATGTCTTGATGTACTTGCTAAGGATCTCAGAGGCAAATTCTTGACAGGGGACTTTGGTCTCTGCTGAACCAGTTTCAGAGGTCAACTTTCTTCTGACAGAAGAGAAGGGCTCTGGACTATCCTTTTTGATAAACATTGCTGAGTGATTGTTTCATGGATGTGGCATTCTTGAAGTTGTTCACAAAATCATATGGTTGCTCTGAGTTATCCTGAGCTCTCAAATGCTGCTGCTGCTTTGGGGAGAGTACTTTAAAAAAAAGTTAAATGTTCTCATTGGTGCACTTGGATGCGTGTCTGAAGTAGTGTGAATTGTGTTCAGTGTTTTGCAGGCCATCAGAAAGACAGTCTGTGACTGGGAAGCAGGTCACGAGCCGTTCAATGACCCAGCTCTAAGGGGAGAGAAGGACCCCAAAAGTGGTTTTGACATCAAAGTCCCCAGGCGTGCAGTGGGACCTTCCAGCACTCAGGTATTTTCCTGCCTGGTGGTTGTGATATCTGTCAACAATTATTGCATGAATTGTTTTCTGTCTGGCCTGAGCTATTTTAAAATTGCAGTTTTGGGGCTGTTTTTTTAAATGCTGAAGTCTACTCTGATTAAATTTATATTTACAAAATTATATATACTTAACCAAAATCCTCTGTCTGAATTGCTGTCACTTGCTACTCTGATATATAATTTTTCCACATGTTTTATCTCTTTAACTTGACTTCCTGGGAAGAAATATTTTCTCATTGAGCTCCTAATGTTTTTTAAATAATATTTTTGAACTATTTGAATTATTTATTGACTGACTCTCATCTCTGATATGGCTGGTGGGGTTTTTTTTTGTTAAATGATATGGCTTTTTTTGTTAAATCCCATTATTCAATAGATGTTTATGTAGTTTAAAAATACATTTAAAATATAAACGATTGCCTATAAAATATGGGAGAGTATTTGACTTCTGACAAGATCCCTCATACTGTTCAGTAATGAATGATAAAACCTCTCCCTAAAATCTATTTAATCTGCTGCTGCTAAAAGAAGGTATTTCAAATGTGTTTTCTCTGGAAGTTGTTGGAATCCCGCACTTAGATGCTTGTTCTTGTTACCTCCATATAATTATCTGTTTTATTTTCTTTGTGGATTTGTTTGGAGGGTGTATGGTCTGGTACTCATAGCTCATCTGAGAAAATGAGGTACTGAGCACTTGGGGTGAAAAATTGAAGGCAACTGTGGTTTGTAAAGACAATCTTTTAATACATAAAATCTGTGATGAAGAGAGCATGTATGGATAATAATCTTGGGTGATAAAAAGTCGCTTGAATTGTGCTAAGATGGGTTTAATGAAGATTTTGCTTTGGGAATTGGAAAAAAAAATGGTTTGATTTCTAATTTTCTTGGGGGGGAAATTAAATGTCACCACCAGTGTGCCTCTCCTGTGCTTGATAGGTTTAAAGGCTTCATTTCACTGGCTGCAACGGGCTGTCTATTAGAGTACACGGTTCTGTCTGCTTTTTCTGCTCTTGGGCTGGCACACTTGTCTGTCTTGGCTGACAGGAGGAAGGGAGGTCAAATATATTGAGTTTAGATAGGTTTTTCTCAGTTTCACGCAATTCGAAAATGGCTGGTAATGAACGAATGAGTTGGTAATACTTGGAAATGGTTGCACAATCATTTGAGCAGCTATTGGCTCTCTGAGCATCCTCTAAAACGAACGGGAACCTTTCCCTTCGCTTGAGAGAGCGCCGGATTGCAGTGATTATTCTGAACAAAGAAACCTTTCTGTGTGGCCTCCTCTGCTGCTTACTGCGCTGCCTTTCATTGTTAACAAACTAACACGTTTTCTCTGCTTCTGTTTCCCCTTCCTTATTCACCCATGTGTTTTTATTAACGGATTCTCTCTCCCCTGCCTGCCCCTGTCTGTTGGTTTTTAGCTCTACATGATTCGCACTATGACAGAGTCCTTAAACTCTGCTGAGCTGTTGAAGCAGCTCAAGTCTCTGGGATTGGAAAAGCTATTGCATGTGACACACAAGTTTCTGAGGCAGTCCTACATCTATCCGCCTCTTTTAAACTTTGGTGGTAAGACATTACTTATTACTTTTACTTTTTTTTTTGTGGTGATGTGAACTGTTCCACTGCAAATGGTCTGCTGCTAAGTGTCAGTTGGAGGTCCCCTTGGCATGGGTAGGCGTCTGTGCTGGTGCGTAGGCTAGCGTTGCATCTCTTCCTCTCGCCTCAAAGGCTTTTGCCCACACAGGGCCAGTTTTCAATTTGAAGTGGAGCAGTCGCTTACTGATGGTAATTCTCAGTGTTGCTCAACTAATGTACCATGTGTATTTTCCTTTTTTCCCCCCCCTTTCCACCACAATTGTTTCCTTTAATGATACAGCTTTACATGGTGAGAACTATGTTAGAGTCCCTCATTGCTGACAAAAGTGGTTCCAAGAAAACCTTGAGAAGTAGCCTTGAGGGGCCCACCATATTGGACATAGAAAAATTCCATCGCGAGTCTTTCTTCTACACTCATTTGATAAATTTCAGTGGTAAGATATGTAGATGATCAGTGTCCAGCTTAGCATGTCCTAACACCTCTAACACGACCTGGAAAATGTTTCCGATTGCCTAAGTCAACTTGCCTTTGGTTTATTGATCAAAAGCCTTGGTCTGTCCAAACTTTTTCTGAGACTTGATATTCAGCATTGTGGTGGGATTTTTATTTTGACTTGTTATATATTTGTTTATAATGCATCAAATTTCATATTGTTACCTCCCTTTTCTATTTTTTAAATGTACATACTTATATAAACAAGGGACAGATAAGCCTATATGCATTGAAATTTGAAAAAGGAAGTCGTTTTTGTGTTTTGGGGCTTGGGGTATTTTTTTTTGTTTTTCTTTTAAGTACAGAGGAAACAAATTCTCTGTTGTGGTAAATTTGATGTCATTTCACTACTCTTACTATTCAGTTAATTGTAATCGGAAACATGCTGTCCTAAAGAATTCACCTACTGACATTGAATGTATCTAGTCTTTGTCATCACCATGCTGTGTTGTCTTTCATTTTTGTTTTGCTGCTGGACTCCTTTACCCTCAGAGAAGGGGGAGCCTGTTAATGTCAGTCATAACGTTACTGGGGAACGACACTTCGAAAGGTCTTCAGAAGATCTTGGTGTAAAAAGTTAATTCCAAGAAAGTTTTGGTTTTCAAGCCTTCTGCAAAAGAAGCCTTGTTCCATGTGTTTTCTGGAGAGGTGGGAAGCACACCTCCGTGCCCTTGACAGTGGCCTTAGAAACTTTTTGTTTCAATCCCTCCTTCATGTGTCTGTCTGTCATTTCCTGCCCATCTAATCAACAGGAACATGTGGAACGAATCGGTCCTGCAGAGGGAAAGATGGTACTGGTGGATCTAGTACAAATTTGTCTCCTTTGCCTGCTGCTTCCCGAGCTCAGTGTACGACTTTCTCAGTTCCCAACTGAGAAACTAAACTAGAAATGCCCCTTTACTCTTGTTCATAGTTTTTCTGTTTATCTGGTAGTCTGGTTCCACTCTGCCTTTTTTTTTTTTTTATTTTCCCCTGTAATAGGGCATCACTTTGGGCACCAACGTGGAGTTTAAAACTCTTTGAAAAACACCATGGGCTTTACGTTTTGAATGTAGTTTGCATACTTGGCCTATGTATAGCTCTAGTGACTCACGCCGGCTTTTTTTGTTTCACATTGCATCATCAGACTCACAGTTGTATTGTTCCTGATGTATTTCTATGAGAAGTGTAATTCTTCCTTATTTATTCTAAAAGAGACCCTGCAGCAATGCTGTGATCTGTCCCAGCTGTGGTTCAGGGAATTCTTCTTAGAGCTGACCATGGGCAGAAGAATCCAGTTTCCCATTGAGATGTCCATGCCTTGGATTCTGACGGACCATATTTTGGAGACCAAAGAGGCGTCAATGATGGAGTAAGACATACTTGTGCTCTTCCACTGGCTGATTATTCTTAATGATTACCATTCCTTATTACAATGTTACTGCTTTAATTGGTTTTACCGAGCAGTCACCGAGAAGCTACTCTAAACCTTTATAAAATTTTCCTCTTATGTTCTTCAGTCTCCAGATTCTCAAAGTTTTCTTTCTGAAGAAAATATTTGAAATAGAAAACCTTTCATATAAGTATCGTTGCAGCAGCCAAATATGTTGTTCCCTGAGTGAGTTCTCCTAATTACTCCTCAAAGATGTCAAATACAATGCACAGTTATAAAAGCATAGTTCCAGTTCGATGGAAAGCCACATCTAGAAGACAAGTTTCAGACTACAAACTTGTCTATAAAATTTCTTGAATAAACAAAATACTTTCTTAAAGCAGAACTTGTGGTACTTTATCTGTTGACTCAAAGAAAACGATCCTGTTTACATGAACTACGTGTAGATTGCAATATTGACTGGCTTACAGCATCTTGACTGTTGCATCCTGAAGAATTGTAATTTCTATAGATATGTAACTTTTTCTTCTTTTTCCTTCAGGTATGTTCTGTATTCTTTGGACCTTTATAATGACAGCGCTCACTATGCCCTTACTAAATTTAAGAAGCAGTTCCTCTATGATGAAATTGAGGCAGAGGTAAAGTAACCTTAGCTTCTGGAGAAAAATGGTCTGTACCTGAACGTGAAAATAATGCTAAAACCCAAGAACTATTATAAGAGATTCAGAGCAGTTGGAGGTAATAAACAAACTGAGAAGAAAGACCAGAAGATGGGTAACCGTTTGGGTGACAGGTTGTGAGGAAACCTGTAGACCCGTGCAAAAGACCTCGCGTTCATGCTGAAAACTGCACATCATCTTCTCTTCTACTGGGAAATTTGCATGCATTGACTTTCTTAATTATATTTGATAAACAGTCAGAGGTCTTGGATAAACTCCCCTCTTTAATTTTGAGTATCTCTAAATGCACAATCTTTTTTTCCCCCAAGGTAAACCTGTGTTTTGACCAATTTGTCTACAAGCTGGCAGACCAAATATTTGCATACTACAAGGCAATGGCTGGCAGGTAGCTATTCCAGTAGAGAACTGTTATTCATACATTTCTGCTCTGCTTTCCCTTATGATATACTATAAATATTTTCTTCCTTTCCTAATAGCCTGCTTCTGGATAAACGGTTACGTTCAGAATGCAAGAATCAGGGAGCAACCATTCAGTTGCTACAGTCCAACCGCTACGAGACATTGCTGAAACAGAGACATGTCCAAGTGAGTTAACTCATACTCTGTTGTATTGGAGTCGCTTGGCAATTTTCCAGTAGTGTTCACTTTTTTATGTAGGTACATAAAACCCTTTTCTGTGCTATATGTTCTGTCGTCTAAGTGGTGTAACTGACATTTGGGATCAGTTTTTCTGTGCTATGAAGGATAAATTAAAAAAAACCCCACAACTTAAAAGGTCCTGTTTTAATGCCAATGTCTGTTGCAGTTAAACAAGCACACGCCAAATAAGAATGTCACGTTTGGTAGCGTTGCCTTCCTAGTAATGTCTTTCACCAGTTTTCAATATGCTGTTGGCACAACGTCATGGAAGCATGAATTGCTTCACATAAATGCTTAGATGTAAATGCAACAGGTGACTTTTTTTCTTCTTGTGAGAACTGGGATGTAGGTTGTAGTACTGCGCCTGTTCATTAATTTGTAACTTTTGTCTGTCTGCTTTGTTTCTGTGTGTTTGGAGAGCGAGTTCATCGTGGGTCAGAGATTTACACGGGCATTTTTTTCTTTAGCTTCTTGGTAGGTCAATAGATCTGAACCGACTCATCACGCAGCGAATTTCAGCAGCTATGTACAGATCAATGGAACTGGCAATTGGTCGATTCGAAAGTGAGGATTTGACTTCCATTGTGGTGAGTGCTGTGTTGCAGTTCTGCTGGAGCACTAACACTGCAGCTGGGGTCTAGGTGTCATATTTATTCTGCTTTTTTAAAAAATTCTTTTCTTTTAATATAATTTTTATTTCTTTTATTTGCAATGATAGACACCTAGCTTTCCCCTGCCCTCCCTCCCCCTACCCCCAACCATTATAAATCACGGAGTCACAGAATGATAGAGCTTGGAAGGGTCCTCTGGAGATCACCTAGTCCAACCCCTCCCTGCCAAAGCAGGTCCACCTAAAGCAGGTTGGACAGGAACTTGTCCAGGCAGGTTTTGAATGTCCCAGAGATGGAGACTCCACCACCTCTCTGGGCAGCCTGTTCCAGTGCTCTGCCACGCTGAAAGTCAAGAAGTTCCTCCTCATGTTTAGATGGAACTTCTTATGCCCAAGTTTGTGCCCGTTTCCTCTTGTCCTGTCACTGGGCACCACTGAATAAAGACTGGCCCCTTCCTGTTGACACCCAGCCTTTAAGTATTTGTAGGTGTTGATCGGATCCCGCCTCAGTCTTCTCCAGACTAAAAAGACCCAAGTCCCTCAGTCGTTCCCCATAAGGGAGGTGCTCCAGGCTCCTAATCATCTTTGTGATCCTCTGCTGTACCCGCTCCAGCAGTTCCCGGTCCTTCTTGAACTGGGGAGCCCAGTACTGGGTGTAGTACTCCAGATAGGGCCTCACCAGGGCAGAGTAGAGGGGGAGCTGCTGTTCACACTCTTCCTGATGCACTTGTATTTGTTTTTTAATGGTAAAAGCAAAAAAGGTTTCTCCAGCTTTGCTAGAAGTCCTCTAAGTATTCTAAGTATACTCACAGCAAATAGTTGTACAGTCATTCCTGAAAGGAGAAGAGGCTCAATGACTGACAGGGAAACTTATTTTATCCTAATCCTTAGTTAAATATATATAAATGGGAAATAATTTAAGCAGTGTTATAACAGAACTTTTCCCCTTGATGTTTTCTGTTAATACCCTTTGCCAAGACTAAGCTGCTTCTGTGGTAAAAGGCTTTGTCAATCTAGATTTAGGAAACCAGACAAACCTCTACCATAGCATTTACAATTTTACCATTGGGCTTTCCATAGTAGGCTTTTACCAGTGAGATTTTGTACTACAATTTACTAACTTTGTTTAATTTCATTCTTTACTGAGGATAAATCAAATACTGAGGCCGTAGAGCCTCTTGATTTTTCAGCACTTGGTGTTACAACCTTTGAATTATTGACATGTAGTTTTTCTTTGTTACATGCAGGATTTTCTTAGTGGCTAGAACAGAAACAGGTGAACAGAAACCATTGATGATATCTTTCTTAGGTTACAGGTTCTTACTCTTTCTTGACTTAGAAAGTGGCAGAGCTAAGGTGTCTCAGAAAGTTTTGGTGGGAGATAGTGCTCTTGGGATTGTTTTGTAACTGATTCTTTCCAGCTCTTATAACTAAAGTAAGAGACTGGGGGAGTTGTTCATTCAGTTGTTCATTTTGATTTCTTTCTAGTCTTCTATTTGGTTAAGATTATTTATGTACTCTGTTGAGTTTCTCTGCTTTATTAAATGCACTGCTCACTTTCTTTCCTCTTGTTTTTTGTAGGAGCTGGATGGCTTGATAGAAATAAACAAAATGACTCACAAGCTTCTGAGTAGATACATGACCTTGGACAGCTTTGATGCCATGTTCAGAGAAGCCAATCACAATGTCTCAGCTCCTTATGGAAGAATCACTCTTCATGTCTTTTGGGAACTCAATTATGATTTCCTTCCAAATTATTGCTACAATGGATCCACTAACAGGTTAGCGCAGCAACCTTTTGTTTGCAGCACTCCTTCTGCCAACCTCTTGCAACATCTTCCCTAGCAAATGCTGACAAGTCCATCTCCATTCATTTAGTTTGTTTTCCACTTCTAATGCTTTACTTGAAGGGAAGCTGTGTGAGTCATTTTACTAAGCGCTGTCAGATATAAGAGAGCCTGTTATTTGTCCACAGAAGAAGTCGAATATAACTGCAGCATCCAAATTCTGACACTTTAATGGCTTAGCTATGGAATGCTAAAAAAATAAAGTGTGTGCAAAAATGCTGCAAAGTGCGTATTGGGAAGATGTTTTGGTAAACAGGGTCCTCAGCTGTGAGGTGATAGAAATAAAATTATATTCCTAATTCTGCGTTCATGTGACGGAAAGGATTCTATACTGGAGAAGGGAAGAGTTCAGTGTTCACGGCAACTACAGTTGCAGCCTTTAAGGACAGTGAGTAATGGAAATGGAAACAGAAAATAGGATCTAAACTTTGACTGGGTGGAAGATGCAATGCTTAGGACTTTGCATTTCTGAGCTTCCTGCTTGTGTGCTGTTTTCACGATTTGTGTTGCTTTTAGCCTTTACTCAGGTTTTGGTTAAAGCTCTGGGAAGTGACAGTAAAGTGATACAGAATATTGAGCTGTAGGAAGCAGAGTAAGCCTGTTCTCATCTTTCACTGACTGCTTGGAAAGCTTTCCCTGTCTGACATCTTCTGTGATGGTTATGTTGCGTTTTAGATCCAAGATTCTATCTGTGGAAACAGAGAGAAGGAAAAAAAAAAAAAAAAGAGTGCTTTTGTGGTGAAGGTTTGGGCAAGAAACTTCCGTTAAGTGAATCTGCCTACGTAGGAGAGTTGAGTGGATTTCCAAGGAAGCTCCTGTTCAGTTGATTTGTCTGGAGATCAAATCGGAATATGAAGTGTGATGTATTAAGAATCATAAAAGCATAATACTAAAAGAGAATCTTTATGAAATGCTGATTCTTTGCCTGTCAGCTTTAGTGAAGCACATTCACTAGCTCCTGTAACTGCTCAGCCTGTGTTCATCTTGGCTTATAAGGACTGCCCTACTGCAGACCACAGTGCTTGGGAAGTCAAAGGAAGCTAGCAAGATCCCATAGGACTGTTGCTTGTCTATTTAAAAATAACACACAAATTGAGTTAGGCTGATCCTCAAGCATGTTAGGTAATTAATTCAGGATCATTAATTTAAGTGATGATAAAGGGAGCCAGATCTTAAGCGGCGTGTGCACCATGTGTCCAGTTTCATTACAGAATTGCTCTGGTTTCAGTCAAAAATAGCAGTGTAGAGCAAATTAATGTTTGCCGCGCACGCTATGCCTTGCCCATTGATATTTCTGCTAGAAGAAGGATCTGGGAGTTTCTAGCCCTTTTGTAGTTTTTAAGCACATTCATTACATCTACTGCTGCTTTGCTGTTAGCATGACCTTTAAACTGATGAGCTCTCTCCGTGTGCCACACTACAGGTTATTGTGTGCAAATACAGGAATACACGGTGAGGAGATCTATGAGAGTCACTAGTTTAATTTGTGACTCTTGATAGGTGATGTCTGGCATGAAAGGTGTGTGTAAGGGGAGAGAAGTTACAATGAAAGGCTGGAGGAAAAAGGATGACGAAAAAGTATGAAGAAAAGCGGAGAGGTTGGTTGGTGAGGAGTTTGGGGTAGAGCTCCTGGGAAAAGTGTGATACCGATGACTTGCCTCATAAATTTGACCACAGCCTGGGTGTAAGGATTCTTCTTTTAAAGCTGGTGTGTTGATCAAATTAACTCGTATCCAGTACTTTCTGAAGCTCTTTTTCCAAGAACGCTTGAATGTGATGATTTCAAACATTTGTAAAAGAGTGTTTAGGAACCCTGCAAGTTTGGTTCAAAGGCCAAGCCTATTAATGCAGAAGTAGTGAAACATGCTGTATGCTTAATTATTTGGGACTTAGGAATTTTTTTGTATCCTATAATGTACTGAGATTAAACAGTGAGGCTGCTAGGCTGCTATTAAAAGATTTAGCAATTTAATAATTGCAGTTGCCAATTTTCTGAAATTTAGCCTCGTTCATGCTGGCCAGCTGCGCAGCCATGTCCAGACTACACAACAGTTTGTGGAGAAGGAATGGGGAGATGAGTGAGGGGACTTCTACAGCTGGGCATTAGCAGTGAAATCCAAGGGTGTTTTTAATCCACCTGCTGTCAATCAGGAAAGAAAAAGAACAAACTCTGGGATAATGGAATGAGCATATGAACTGCAGGTGAGGTCAAAGCTCTCCATAGTCTTGATGCTGGCAGGAGCCATGCAGAGGCCAAGTGTGAAAACAAGGGAGGCTTGTGGTGATTTTTCTCCTAAGAAACGTGCTGACCTCTAGCACTAATCAGGTGTTTCTGTAAAAAAAACCACCAAAGGTGGGATGTTAGTGCATTTCTGGCTCTTTACAGGTAAGGTCTTTTCCCCCATTGCTTTGTCCAGACCTTTTCTTTAAAGCTATGTGATGCTTTGGCATTCATGATGTGCTGTAGTGAGGAGTTTGCAGGGAAGCTGTGTGCTGCACAAAAAGCTGTCTCTCTTAGTTTGGTCTCAAGCTGTTGCCAGTTCTTAGTGAGTGAGCAGTGAGCAGCCGTTTCCCCCACTTGTTGCCTATTCTGTGCTGCTTGGGAATTTTTTTAAGAGCCTTCTCTCATATTGTCCCTCATTTGCATGTTTTTTCGAGGCAAAGGTCTTTCTACACCAGGACTTTTTCATGCTTATGTCCACATTGGTAGTTTTTTCATCCCTCTCTGTCATTGTGAAGTTAGAAGGACTAGAGCTGTCCAGAGGGTTCAAATGACAGAAGGCCAACTTCCAGCTTTTTGTTCTTTGTTCCATTTGCACTATCTGTTGTGTTCCTTTTTCTGCCTTATTTTCTTTGCTAATTCCAAGCTGGTCTTTTCCTTTCGTGATAACGTGTTTTGTTTTCAGGGCTAATGGGAACCAGTTGTGAGACAGCCTTAGATATTTATTTGAATTGAGGATTTTCTGTGCTTTCTTGACAGAAATGATACAAGCTTCTGGAGACAGCTGTCAGACTTGTAGCACTATTTCCTCTGAACACATTATCCAAATCTGTTTTCTCTGCTAAAAATTTATGTGTATAGCACTCTTCCAAATACAGCACGACACGTTTCTTCTGAGTGAAGGAACAAAAAGACCAGCTTTTTATTTTCCAGTCTTTCTGTCTGCCTGTATCCCCCTTCCTTTTGCAAGCTCTCTGCCTCTCTCATACTGCTTTTGAGACTAGTTTTCACAAGAGAACAGCTGTGTCGTCTTGTCTTGCATATAGTCTGTGATAGTCAGTCTTCTGAAGAATGTTCAGCCCTTTCAGACACTGCTGGAGCAAACCTGAATAGCAGCCTGGCAGTGAAAGCTATCTAGTTTCTGCTACAAAAGCAAAATGGTGCTGTTATATGGGACCGAGGTAAAGTAGGGGTGACTGTAGTCAAATGCTCCATTAAATTTGGCAACAAGCACTTTATTCTTCCCCTTCCTAAAAATAAAAATAAAATAAAAAAGAAAAAGAAGTCTTTCTTCCAAAAGGATAGCAATGGAGTGGCAGATACCTGTTACTCTTTCATGCCCTATTTCATCTACTTTTTCTGCACACTTCAGTTTGTAGCCTCCTGTTCTCTCTGTCTTGACATTTATGTTCAAGAAGGGTGAGTTAGACCTGGCATTAGCTAAGAGGAGGTGTGGGGGCTACCCTTAGATCTGATAGACAGGACAAGCTAATTTGAGAAGGCTGAAAGTTAGAAGTGTTCATACCAATTAGGCAGAGAAGTGCAGCGGGGCACTTTCTGTATGAGCAGGAAGGGAGGACTGTGGTATTCTGAAATGAAGCTCAGGAAGTTTATGGATGAGATATCTGATCTGGTGCAGTTGCCTACAGTAGCAAGGAAGCAGACTCGTTGACCGAAGTGGTCTCTTCCAGATTTCTCCTTATTTTCCTAAATTATACTAATTAGTAGAATCACAGAATAATTTTGGTTAGTTTATAAAGCATTCACTATGAACTCCTTCCTGGTGGGTATCACAACAATAGCAATATGGAGTTATTTGATCCCTACAATACTTGCTTTGGAGCTCTTGTTGTCCTTTAGCAATCACTGTTGCAAAGCTTTGGTAAGCCAGCAGGCTTTTCATCTGCTTAATCTACTTTGCTTACAATGTGTGTTGATTAAAATGGATAAATTGCTGTGAGATATTCAACACAGATTACAAATGAAGAGAACTGATTATCCTGGAGCATGCCAAAAACCTGCATCCAGCACTATCTGAGGGAAAGGAAAAATTTGCCTAGCTTTAGCATTGTTATTCAAAAAGCTTCAGTCCTTCAAAGGGAAGTTGCTGTTTCTTGGAGGAGGATCAGGAGGAAGCCAAATACCTCTCAGAATGATGCACTCTCTTTTGCCTGTTGTACTTATCCAGAGCCCTGCCAGAAGATAACAAGTGACTGTACCTCTTGCTCCTACTTCCTTTTCTTAACCTCTTTCTTCCTCTCTCGTAAGGTTTCATCCACGTCCCTCAAGGAAGTATACAATGGGTGCTTGCCTTGAAGTCTTTAAGAAACCTTTAAGATTACTTTGCAACTATTTTAAAACATAGAGTTGGAGAAATCCCCAAGAATGCAGAGGAGGACTGGGGAACACACAAGAGTTATTTGTGTTTGTCTTGGAAGTATTTCTCTTGCATTTGATTTCTGAGGCTGTGATTTCTTCTCAATCCAAAACCAGCCTGACATCCCAGACACCAGTGACACTCTAGTTCAGATATATTTGTAATATCTTTTTGTTCAGAGAAAGAATAACAGTTACAGCTTCCCAAGTCATGGGATGTACCTGCATTTAGATTCTGAAACACTCTTTTCCTTCTGGGGATTTTAATTGAGTGGTAACAAATCAGCTCTTGCCCAAACACGCCTGCATGCTGAAACCCAGTCTTATCTCAAATGACATGGTATCTTTTTTGATTTCTTTCATTTTAGAGATTTTCTTAGGACTTGGAAATTGATGTTTAAAAGGGAGTAGGATTTGGAGAGAAAGAAGAGGAAATAGGGTAGTCTCTGGAACTGTCATGTTGCAGATTACTTTAAATTCCGTCAAATGTTGACAGCATCCCTGGTAAACTCATTAATGAAGTATCTGTGCAGAGAACAGATTCAAGTAATCTCAATTTCATTTGCTGTGTGAGTGAAAGAGAACGGGGTGTGTGTGGGGAATTTGTAAGCTGAGGAAATGTAAAGGTCAGAAGACTTAAACTAGATACATAGTATCAAAAATAATACACACAAATGATCTTTTTTTTTTTTCCTCAGAAGCTCTGTGGGTATACCTATTTTTGAGCAGATTAAAAAAATACAGAAAACCTTGTCCTAAAGTTAGAGACTCTCACAAGAATGATGTAGATTACTCAGAAATAAAGCACAGTGCAAATAATTGTAAGCAACACGGTACAATTTATACATTTCTGGGTGAAACAATTTTTTTATTATCATGGCTGGGTTTGTTTTCAGATAGGAAATGGATGTATTAAAAAAATAATTTCTGTGTCCTCTCTAGGAAAAAAAAAAATCTATTGTGTTGATTTAATTCAAAAGTGTTTTAAACAAAACCAAATCAAGATATAATTGCATCTTATGATATTATAGTGTACTGCAAACTTGCATTCCTGAAACCCTTTTCTATATGCATTTATTTTACTCAGCTATCACTCAGAACAGCCTGATCTGATACAAAATTTAATGTACACTTCTTAGAAAGCTGGTTTTCCTCTTCCCTGTGTATATATGGCTCTGCAGCATTTACCAAGAAATCCTGTTTATCAAGGTAAAAAATAAAGTAGCCATCCAGTCTGTAAAGACACACCCCAATAATTTTGCTTGGTTTAGTAAGGTTAAGCAGAATCAGAATTGCAGTAGATGTTGATTAGCTTATTTCTACGCTGAAACTGTAGTGCCACAAAATGTGTGTTACACAGTTAGCAGGCAACACCAGGGGAGTAGGTCTGTGCTGCTTGTTCAGGGGAGGACTTAACCCTGCAGAGATTGGCCCAAGCACCGTTCCTCAAGCTCTGGTGTGCTCAGTTTGGTGTGAGCTGTTTGGGGCAGGACTCTTGATCGGGGAATGTAGTGAGGGTGGTGAGGCACTGGAACAGGTTGCCCAGGGAAGCTGTGGATGCTCCATCCCTCTAAGTGTTCAAGGCCAGGCTGGGTGGGGCTTTGAGCAGCCCTGCTCTAGTGGGAGGTGTCCCTGCCCATAGCAGGTGGGTTGGAACTTGATGATCTTTAAGGCCCCTTCCAACTCTAACCATTCTATGATTCTATGATCTTATCTTTTGCAGTACTCCATATCTTTGTACTTCTCTTGTCATCCTCTTAACAGTATACAAAAGGTAAAACGGAACATGATTTGTATTGTTACAGGCTCATGCTAAACTGAGGTCACAATTTTGAAGCATTCATTTTGTTACAGGGATTGCATCCTTCCTCCTGACTTTTTTAAGGTAGCAGCCTAAAGGATTTCTCCTGCTGTGCATTTTTTGGGGGCGAAAACACTCCAAAATATTAAATAGAAATGTCATGTTCTTCTTTAAAGGTGTAGTTCAGTCTCAAGGACTTAATTTTGGAAGCACAAGGAACCTCCTTATTCTCTGTGAGAGAGTATTTCTAGTTTGCTGGTTGCTCCTTCTCCATGGTGGGCTGGGTCAGAGTAGAGGTGAGAAATAATTTGGGACCCTGTGCACCACTGGAAGGCATAGGTCTCAGTAAGTGATGGAGAAGTGCATTATGATTTGTGTCTAGGCTTTTGGGCAAAGCAGGCTTATGTGCTTCCCCAGTTGCAACTTGGGCTGAAAGGCTGCTGGTCTGGCTTTGATTTTGCATGTAGACAAAAGCCATATTATGAAGTATAAGATGCATTTGGTGCACACCTACTATCCTAACTATAATTAATGAATTCTTTATTTTGTTTTCATAGATTTGTTCGGACCGTGCTACCATTTTCTCAGGAGTTTCAGAGAGATAAGCAGCCTAATGCACAGCCCCAGTATCTCTATGGATCAAAGGTTGGATCTAATTCCCTTTATATTTACGGTTTGCTAATATTTAAAGGTATCTTTTTTAATAATAGAAATCACTGAATATGAAAGATATTAAAAATGGACTTAAGTACATTTTGTGGGTATTTTAAGTTCAACATATGGTTGGGTTTTTATCCCACTTTGCTGTGAAGCTCACCATATTTTTCAGCCAAAAGTGCAAATGATTAGTCTGATGGTTAGTCTTATCTGACATAGCTAAAAATAAGTCCATCTCTCAACCACCTTGCATTGCACAGTTGCTTATAGTGGCAGAGCAGACTCAAAGAAAAGATTAATTAGTCATCTGGTGAAGTGAGAACAAGAGCCCATCTTGGGTGCAGCTGCTCACTTGTTACAGGGATGAAGACTGTGACGGCAGGAGAAAAGGGAACAGATATGAAAAACTGCTTCAGATGTTGTCTGACTTAAAAGGAATATAGATTCTGACCATCCTAATCTATCAGATACCAAACCGCTTAAAGTCATTAAAAAAAAA